>JAKCOX010000044.1:0-102620 GCA_022605575.1 Laterallus jamaicensis coturniculus | reverse complement strand
CAGATCCTTGGAAAGAAAACAAGTAACTGTATCAGCTTTAACAGTTGAGGGGTTAATTCTGTTACTGTTTCACATAGCTATTAAAATATTATCTTGGATCCATCTATACAGTTCCCATTAATGGAAACTTACATGCATATCAAGGACTGAAATATCCATATTAAAAATCTGTCAGCAACAGAAATTGCTGTGCCCAAAACAAGCTTTTAAATCACAGGATTCAGCTTTTCCCTTCTTCCCTCAGAAAAAGAAATTGACTGACAAATAATTAATTTCAGTATGTGCATTTCTTGGCTCTCCTAGTTGCATGGGGACAACCAAGGGATGTCCTTTTGATAACTATTTTAATAGACCATTTTAATAATAAAACCAATAAGTTATACAGATTTTATTTCAGCAATCAAGAGCTGATTCTCTGCAGATGTATTTAAACTCGTTGAAGATTCAAATGTTCACAGGTTTTTGGTCAGTCTGCAAGTCACAGTGTGAAAGTTAATATCAGCTGGGCAAGTGTGTACACAGAGTAGTTCAGAAGTGACCTGTCTAGCATCCTTTTAAGTGGTTAAAAAGAACTTAATCTCTTTTGCTGTGGTAAGATCCCAAATGCTAGATTTCATCTTATCTTTAAAACTACGACTGAGCCGCTAAAGAGTCCTGGGATGAAAATGTCATCACTGCCTTAATAACAGAATCATGAACCTGGCCCAGTGATTATCAAATGGCATGGCTGATTTTGGTTTTTCCTTTAGAAAAATGTCAGCAAAAACTTAATTAGATAGATCACAGTATGCTGAAGGATCACATCTATGAAACTCATTTTAAACTATAATTTAGTGCAGTGTGCCAGTATCAGAGACCTGAAAGAACAGAGTTGGAATTATGTGTTAGATCTTTGTGCTGACCTGTTGCCTGTACTCTTTGTTAGCTAAGCTGTGATTTCTAAAAATTTACTATTTTGTACCTTATTGTTTAAAGATGGCCATGACCAGACTAGACATAACCAACAGAAAAGCTAATCTTGAAACTTACTATACCCAAACTTGTAGAAGTGCTGTAACAAACATATCTGTATGGGTTTTTTTACATGGTCATTTCAGCTATACTCCAGACCTCTTCATCAGTCAAGAGGAGTGGGGAAACTGCGTGTGAACAGTATGAATTTTTTCATGTTTCCAAATTACATTTGAGAACCTCTGGCAACATGCATTTTTTACAGCCATCAGATCAGCAGTGCTTAGATGCACAAACAGATAAGAACCAAAATAACACCATCTAGTTTCTGACAGCAAGATCTAACTAGTCAATGTTTTAATGTCCAGCCTGCAGATATGTTGACAGTCCTGTTGAAGACAGTGGAGATCACATCCAATTGTGATGACACTCAGGAAGTTCTCAATAGTGATATGCTAAGTGATAAAAGGCATGTGATACACATCAGGAAAAGCAACCCTATTTTCATTTGTGTAACGATAATCTCTGAGTTGATTGCTATTGTCCTGGAAAGGCATCTTTGGGTGAGAGACCTTTGAAAGCTTCAGTTCAACACCCAGGAGCAAACAAAGAGCAAACAGAGCATTCAAAATTAGAGGAAAAGAATTCTGGCAAAAAATTAATACCTTATTCTGACACTGTATAACTCAATGGTAATTCCAAGTTTAAGACTCCAAGTTCTTATTGTCCTCTGTCTTCATTAATAGGAGAACAGGAAGAATTACAGGGAGCAACAATGAGGTCAGTTAACTGTTGGCATGAGAAATAACTAAACATGACAACTCTTGAAACTGGAAGAAAACAACACAAGGCAACTGGAAGGTGTCTGATGTGGATTAGTCATCTTTTTGAGTACAACATGAGAGGGCATCAAATTAAACTAGTTTGCTCTCAGGTTCAACTAATCAAAAGGACATGGATCCTTGCAAAAATTGCAGACAAGCTGTGGAACTCCTAAAGACAAGACACAGCACAGTCTGATGATCTACATGGAGACAAGAAAGCAACACATTCCTGGGGGAAAAAAACCCAAACAAACCAGGAAAAGCTACGGAAAATAGACACCACACAGGAAGTCTCTGAACCACAGGTTGCTGGAAGAGTGTTCTGGAGTAGAGTAGTATGTGTTTTCTTTTGTGGTTTTTTTCTTTAAAAGGCTGTGACATGAGATTATCAAACGACACTGGCCCAGTAGAGTGATCTCCTTTGTTGAAAAGTTTGTGGACCCCAGTTGATTTGTGATCCACTCTTTCCTATTATGAAAAAAACATGTTAAATCTTCCTCAATGCCAGATTTATCCCATGCTCATTAATTCTATTCTTTACTGAGCAAACAAAGACATCAGGCTTCCTGGTTTGGACATCCCCTGAAATCCTTTTAAAAACTAGGGTTGATTTAGCCACCTTTTGATTCTTTGAACTCAGTTCTCTGTTTTTAACAGCTCAAAATATTTAACCCTTGAGATACGTTAGAACACTGAGATCTTGCATGAACACCATTCCACCTATTCGCACTAAACCCTCTCTACCAGCACTTCATATTTGAAAAAGGTCTTTCAATTAATCCTTTATAAACATGGTTTTGATTTTTGAATCCCTTCTCTCTCCTTTCCATCTGAGGACACTTCTTAAACTTCTATTTACTCTATAAAATACTGGTCCTACAAACTCCCTAGTAGTCTTGATCACTTGACGTATTCAGAGAAGGAATCTTTACTATGTTTCTTGTTTCTTTTAATTTCTTCAATGTCTTGGTAAGGTACAGCTGTACTACTGCTCCATTTGAGGACTGAAGGTTATGCTCCCCATCTTCCCTCCAGAGCTATGCTTAGATTCATCCTCTTCTGGAAAGCTGACCCAGGAATCTACTTTTTTTTTTCAAATCAGTGTGCATTTTTCCAGGTCTGTTCAAAGGCACAGAAGGAAAAATAATCTCAGATTCATATTATCCTTGACAATTTCTTGTTCCTTAAGGAAGAATGTGTTTATTTTACACTGTAAACTTACTACCGTTTCCATGAGAGACCACCTACATTTTGTTACATGGACACATTTCACAAGATGCTGTAGAACAAACCAGGGACACTAAATGAGATCAGAACACATGAACAGCCATGAACCAGACAATCAGACCCAAGAACTTTAACTTAATGCATGCTATTATACTCTCCTTAAATCCATGCTCTGAGGATTCAAAAAAAAAAAGCTTTTCTCCCCACTGAATTTTCTGCTAATTTCACTTTCTGAAACTTATGCTTTCACTTCACTTTTGACCCTGTATTATACTAGAGAAGAAGAAAATGTTTTGTTGAAATAAAGGCCCATTTCTTATGATAAATGCTAGGGCTCACAGTTTTAAGAATAGAGCTTACTCTATGTCATGGTCTTGCCTTACAGACAATAGTCTTGTTTTTACAGGCTACAATCAATATATCAGCCCTCCATCTCAATCTTAATTTAGCAGGAAGAAAGAGTTTGTTATGACATATTACCAACAGAATGCATTGAAATATTTTCACCCAGGGATCAAGGACCCTGCCTGGGCTTCATGGCCCATGCTTTGCCATGAATAGGATGCAATCCTCTATGAGCCTTGTGCAGCTGGTGAAGAGAAAGTGAGAGCCAAATGTGAGGAAGGAGCACAGAAGGATATTTTCCCTGGGTTCTCCTTTCTAAGAAGTAGAAAAGAGCCCTCATTCATCAGTGCACAACATATTCTGATGCACAGAGGGGCAGAAGTAGGCTCTGATGGCACCCTGAATGTAAATTGTACATCGAGATTCCAACACTAAAATTAATCTGCAGTGAAGAACTGACACAATGCCAAACAACAGCCTCCAAGGAATGGTAGGAACAGACAAAAGATTTGCTTTGTCCTTGAGGAGCGAAGAAGTAAGAAGCGAACTGGAGGAGAGGAGGAGTAAGCAGAGAAGAGATGATATGCACTGAGCTGCGCTCTCTCCCCTCTCCACCACTAATTAGCTCATCCCCAGGACATCTCACAAAAGATACCTTGTGATAGTCCCAACAAGCTGATTTTCTCACAGGGTTAAAAGGCCTCAGTAGTTAATCCCTACAACCCCTTTCTGTATTTTAATCTCCAAAGGATGACTGCAAGCTATAAAGCGAATATTACAACACAGAGTTCAATAAGAAATCCACTCCTTACTTCAGTTGCTGTCCCATGACTGCAGGCTATTGCTACCGACTACCAGAGATTTTCGTTAAAGTGTTTTCAGTTATTTTATTTATCCTTTGTGGCAGACAGATTTTATTGACTTTACTGCCAGTTTCAAATAAGAGCATTTTAACAGACCCTACCTATGTGCTCATGGACCCTTCAGTGAACACAGATTATGACTGTGAATGCTAATTTATGTATTATCATTCATATTAGTTTAAATGTATAACTTCATAACCAGTTTTAGACACTTGCCTTGCTGCATTAAATAATGCCAGTAATCTGTGAAGCAGAGGTGAGAAGAATAAGACATGTAGCAATGTCGATATGCTTACATACTGTTTTGCCTTAGTTATCACTGCTTGTTCATTACTCCCTCCATCACAGTGACTTCTTAGGTCATTTCTGGGATTTGTCACAGATGCTGTGTCATCTGGCCCACAGGAGAAATTGACTCATAGCCAAGATTTGAAAAGGAGCAACTCAAGATTATTGTGATTCCTTTCCTGTATAAAAGACAATAGGGAACAAAACCCAAGCAAACCCAAGGTATTCAAATAGCAATGAATGAAAACACACGTCAGTTCATTTGTCTTCATTTTCTCTTGAAACTTGTTTTGCCAATTTGGTATTACAACATGTCCAAGACACACAAGAGAAACGCTTCACACCTTCTGATAGGCAGGCTTGGCGGCAGTGTTACTAAACAAATAATTCCTTCCTAATTTCTCATTGCTGCTTTAATTTTTATAAGCTCTTCAGTGCACTGTCAACCTACAGACACAACAGACATAAAAACTATGTGACATGGCATGTCAGAGCAAATTCAGACGCCAGCTCTTTCACACTTTGCCTCACTTCAGTAAGCGCCATCTCTACTGGTACTGGAAAACTTTTGAAAATTAGGTTAACTCATTAAAATTTGTGCCAAATTGTCACAACACACTTCTGGGCATTGCGGTGTTCTCAAGCTATACTTGGTCTAATAAATTTGGTAGATGCCAAAATAAAACTACACTTCAGCATGTTTTACCACATTATTACTATGGGACCTAGAATTCGAATCTAGTGTTCTTGCAATCATGACAGATTTACTATAGTTTTCACATAATAAACTAGATGGGTATGATAACATCTGTATAGCTGCTAGAGTTATACTGCATTAACTGTACTTTAACCATAGCTTTATGATTTAAAAAGTATGGGATTGAGCCAGTGTTTTATTGGGTTGCCTTGCTCAAACGTGCTCTCCATGGTAAAACAGTCATTTTATTCTGTTCCAGCTCCTGGAACTGTAACGTGAACAGGAAATACTACATTCGTTTACAACCACACAGGGCAAACTGCCAGAAGTTTGTCTGTTCTCTTTCTCCAGGGTCCAGCCCTCAGAAAGGTGAATCTGCTTATCTTACGTATGGTCCAGACACCACAGTTGCCGGCAAAATTCAGTGATGCCTAATGAGTGAGCTGTGCTTCCAAGAAACAGACAAAGGCTGAGAGCCTGGAACTGGCCCGTTTTCAGGTCTCTCACAGTGTTGCATCATCCTAAAGAAACCCTGCAGCAGAACTGGGATTAGAGACTGTGCATGAGAGGTCACATCTGCCAAAACAACAATGAAAATATACAGACTTGGAGAAAACATTTTAACCTATTAAAAACAGATGTTCCCATTCACCCTTCAGGCCTTTGCATTGTTCCACCTGTATCTCAAGGTAAAAGAGATAATTCTGCTTTGAATTGTTTAGGTTGCAAAGGACTTTAAGATAGACAAGTCCAGTTGATAACCCAGAAGTACCAAGTTGACCACTAAGCCATATCCCTATGCACCATATCTACACATCTTTTAAATACCTCCAGGGACGGTGACTCAATCATTTCCCTTGGAAGCCTGTTATAGTGATTGACAATCCTTTTAGTGAAGAAATTTTTCTTAATATCCAATCTAGACCTCCCCAATGACACTTGAGACCATTTCCTCTTGTCCTATTCCTTGGGAGAAGAGACCAATATCCACTTGGGAGAAGAGACCAATATCAACATGGCTTCAATCTCCTTTCATGTAGTTGTAGAGAGTGGTAAGGTCTCCTCCTAGCCTCTTCTTCAGGCTATACAACTCCAGTGTCCTCAGCTACTCTTCATAAGGATTGGGATCCAAACTTTTCACCAGTTCATTGCCCTTCTTTGAAAACTCTCCCGTACTTCAATGTCCTTCTTGTAGTGAGAGGCCCAAAACTGAACACAGCACTCAAGGTGTGGCCTCACCACTGCTGAGTACAGAAGGACAATCGCTTCCCTAGTCCTGCTGGCCACATCATTCCCGAGAGAAGGCAGGATGCTCTTGGTCTTCTTGACCAAGTGGGCACAGTGCTGGATCCTTTTCAGACAGCTGTTGACCAACACCCCCAGGGCCTTTTGTGCCAGACAGCTCTCGAGCTATTCTGTCTCATGCCTGCAGTGTGACATGGGGTTGTTGTGACCCAAGTGCAGGATCCTACACTTAGCTTTTTTTAATCTCATACAGTTGGACTCAGACTGCCGCAATTGAGGGACGGGACACTTGCTTAATGTAAGCAAAGTGATCGCTTTATTGTACGCACACAATAGTTTATATAGTTTCTAGTTACATAAGAATAAAGTGTGTCTAACATCGATTGGTTAAAGTGGTTAACGTAAAATCATCTCATAGCTATCTATAATTCGTAGATGTTACTAAGGTTACTTAGGTTGTATGTTATCCTTGTCCTTGTCCTACAGCTTCTTAGTTAGACAATAACCTCGGCAGAATGTTTCTATTTCACGATGTCTTGTGTCTCCTGCTTATCAGGTCACAATGGAGTGTTTCTGTCTCCTTGCTTATCAGGTCTCCCACAACTTTCGTCCGACCAAGGCGATCACATCTTGGCCACATTTATTGTGTAACTCTTCGGGTGCAGAACCATCGCTTGCTTTCCCCACATCAGACCATCAATCCTACCTGTTATGTCCCTCAGTAAAGACTTTCCACACTCAAGCAGATCAACGCTCCCTTCCGACTTCATGTTTTCTGCAAACATACTGATGGTGCACTGGATCCCTTGCTGAAATAATTGATAAAGACAGGAACTCACTAGCATAGTCTCCCTCAAATACTGGTGTTTTGCCCCCAGGCTTATATCTAGCAAGCCTGGCTTTAACCCTTTCCCCTTTCAAATCTAGTTTAAAGCTCTTTCAATGAGTCCTCCTAATGCCGCTGCAAATATCCTTTTCCCCCTTTGAGACAGGTCTTGATCTGCTGGCTCTCCCTGTTTTGCCATTCGGCATTTGCTGAAAGTGGAGGGATAGAGGATAATACTATTTGTGCTGTTGCTCCCTTGACTTGTTGTACCAAGGCCCTGAAATCTCTCTTGATTGCCCATGGTCTTCTCATTTCAACTTCATCTCTGCCTACCTGAAAAGTCAGTGGTGCATACTAATCTGAAGGTTGTACAAGAGTAGAAGCTTTCTCTTAGCTTTATGCTGGGCCCAGGGAGGCAGTAGACTTCCTTAAGAAGTGGGTCTGGTCTCCGTATTACACCTTCTGTTCCCTTCTAAAGGGAGTTTCCTATGACAATGACCCATCTTGTTTTCTTTCTGGAAGAGGTTTTGACACCAGACGTAGGCTAACTTGACATTAGCCTCCAAGACAAATGAACCATTGTCCCTGTTAAAGTTTGGTTCCACATGCAGGCCATTGTATCTACTACGCAAGGGCACCTGGGAAAGTGGGATTCTCACAGAGATCTGTGTGCTGCACTGGGAAAGAACTTCCCACAGAATCACAGGACGTTAGGAGTTGTAAAAGATGTCGAAAGATCATCTAGTCCCACCCCCTTGCCAGAACACATCCAGGTGGATTTTGAATGTCTCCAGAGAAGGAGACTCCACAGCCTCTCTGCGCAGCCTGTTCCAATGCTCCATCACCCTCACAGTGAAAAAGTTTCTCCTCATATTCACATGGAACTTCATCTGCTCCAGCTTGCACCCATTGCCCCTTGTCCTGTCTCTGGCCATCACCGAGAAGAGCCTGGCTCCATCCTCCTAACTGTCTCCCTTTAGATATTTATAAACATTAGTAAGGTCACCCCTCAGTTTCCTCCAAGCTTAAGAGACCCAGTTCCCTACCCTTTAAGTGTCTGTGATCAACCAGGCGAAGGGAGGATAGAGAATCCTCCACATCATGCACCCCTGCCACCATTGCTCTTGGCTCTGCCCAGGTCTTGTTATCTGCTGTTGTGTGAGCTGCAGGATCCCAGCAGCTTTCTCAACTCCCGGTGAAGTTCCCCTGTTTTGGGAAATTTCCCCTGTGCACCATGCTAGAACACTCTGCCATGAACCGTACTGGCACAGGAGCTGCTTTCCTCAGTGATCTTTCTTTTTCTTTGTCATTCATACAGATACCTGCTTTCCAGCCTGAAGAGCCTGTTCAATCTTCCCTTAAGTACTCTGTATTAAGATGTGTGGCTACACAAACACCTGATTGGGGGTCACGTCAAGTAAGATTTCAGACATGCAAGAACTGAGCTGCTATTTGATGAGCAAGACAAGAGTGGAAGTGCATGACTGCAACTTAAATTTGCATCTATCTTATGTATCCCATGGCATGAATGGTACAGCATGCTGAAGGCAGAGTTTCTGGGGCCAATTAAGTAGAAGCCCACTAAGAATTCCTTTGGGACTGGACTACTTATGGAAATAAAGTGAAATTGAAATCTTTTCCCTGCCCTGTAGCAAAACATGGTCTGATGGACAAGAAAACCATCATAGTCAAACAGAGAGGAAAGTACGTCTTTAATATTAGAACAGAACTGAAACTGAAAAGGGATCCGGTAATTATTTGTCTTAGGCTTTTGAAAATCAAGGTTCGATCCCTTCTCCACCTCAGATTTCCTGCATGATGGAATGCAGGAAAATGCATATGGAGCATAGGAAGTTCCGCACCAACATGCGGAAGAACTTTTTCACAGTGAGGGTGACGGAGCAGTGGAATAGGCTGCCCAGGGAGGTGGTGGAGTCTCCTTCTCTGGAGATATTCAAGTCTCGTCTGGACGCCTATCTATGTAATATGAGATAGGGAGCCTGCTTTGGCAGGGGGGTTGGACCCGATGATCTCTTGAGGTCCCTTCCAACCCCTAAGATTCTGTGATTCTGTGATTCTTAGCACATCATTTGGTCCAGATCAACAGTCTTGTATCCATTCCTATGACCTTCAGCACCCATATCTATGCATGAATTGTATTACCAGTAGCAGAACAGGAGATGAAGCAAGGACTAGCACCTGAGTTATCTCTCTCTCTTTGTACCTAATGACAGGACCACTAGGCTAGTCAGATCCTCTGCTGTTCTTCTTCCGGATCCCTGTAGCTAACCTTTTCACAACACTGGGGTGTTGAGGTGTAGCATCCTAGCTGTGATCACAGGTTGCAAGAAAGCTATCTCCTGATTAGTAGCACCGTGTTGCCATCCAGTTAAAGCATTAACGGTGTCGCATTCATTAAAAAAGATGAGTCTTGACACTTAGCAGAAAGGACAGTGTACTAGCTTGTGCTTGCTTGGCTCTAAACCAAGCCGCCTGCATGTTTGGTGGGTTTTGGTGGGGGTTTTTTTGAGGGAGCGGTTAAAACCAAAAGTGAATTCTGCAGCATGTCTGGACATAGATTCATGTGTGTGAACAGCAAATACAGCACTGACTCCTGCAGAACGACCCAGCTGCTCTACTGGTAATCAGAACCAACCCTGGGAATATTAGGAAATCATGGACAACGAAGACTTTGAGGTAAGAGAATGTGTTTTATTTTATAGTATATTCATCTTCTGAAAAATAAATACACAGACAACAAAAGCAAGCCCAAATATCTCCTGAGCATTTGCTTTCAGATCAGAAAACCTGACAAAATATAGCCACATCAGGAGATCAAGTCAGATGCATTTTTAAAGTATTTTTCAATAGGCATTTTTATTCAGAATGAATTCCCAGTTCATATCATGTCTTTTCAAGATAGTTTCTGCCTATCTGTACAAGATTTTCTTCATTCTTTCTCACTTCCAACAGATATTTCAGCAAATATTTAATTAGATACAACAAAGATAAAATTAACTGTCTAATTTCAAATACCTTTGATCAAATATTGTGTCACTGAATTCCAAATATGTTTTACTTAATACACTTCTAACAGACATCAGTGTTACTGGATCATTTTAAGGAAGTCTGAATGATAGATGGATGTTGACTTTTTTCCATAAGTGTGCCACTCCATGCTTTCCCTCCCAAAAACCTTCCTCAGAGATTTGGAACAACTGACTTAGCCACTGCTACCTTAGTACTGTCTGAAAATTCTTCGTCATTGAAGGACCTGAATTTATCAGCCGTTTGTTGAGGTGTCCTCTTGATGTTTCTCAGGATTCTCTGGTAGCTGGATGTCTGATGTGAGCTCTGATTAGCTATATTGCTGATCCAGGCAAGTCCAGAGCTCACAGATTAAACTGGCCAGAATGAATCCTAGAGATGTACTCCTGTGTACATGTTTACTGTGTGTTTCTCCACGAGGTCTGGCTTTGTACATAGCTGGATAACCTGAACAGACACTGGAAGGGATATTTTATATGCACACTGAAATAACCCAACCTCTCCAGGCAAGAGGTTCCTACAAGGAGAGAGCTGTGGATATTTCTGTTTCTCAGTTGGTGGACATCAGAAATTGAACTCCAAAAACATGTTCAGAAGGGGCAAGAGGCACCTCCCAGGTAAAAAAAGAAATTGGGATGAAACATAAAGGAGTGACTACCTCAGTAGACTAAAAAATGGCAACTTGTGATGGGTTCCACCACTCTTTCAATGTGGGCCCAAGTCTTCTGATCTCCCAGTGCTCTAGTAAATCTACCAATCAGTTTTGGCCAGCAGGTCTTCCCCAGCCTAAAGGAGATCTTGAGATAATTTCATGAACTAGTAGCCAGTTAAGCAGGGTCTCTAATTTTGCACCATTTTGGGGGCTGTAGCAATGACATTCTGAAACAGGATCTTACCAACTCCCTTTTTAGTGGGCAGGAGTGTTGAGACACAACAATATACACTTCAGCAAAGAGAAATTTTATCGTTTACCTTGTTTGATATGTTAATTCACCCTTGAGACGAGGCCCTGCTGAATATTTTCCAGTCAATTTTGCTATCACCTTGTGGACTCTTTCTAAACAATTAAAGCAGAATATAAAAATGAGGCAAACCACAACATTAAAAAGGAGATTAATCTTTTTCAGAGTTTGAGAACAGGACTCAGTCTTTAACAAAACCTGGGGTAAAATGCTGACCTCTGTGAAATTGATGACAAATCTCCCCCCGCTACACTCCCCCCACTTCTGTTCCAGCATTTCAAAGGAAAATTGATTTTCCTAGCTTCTCTATTGACATAATGCTGATAGGGTAATAAGGAACTATTCACATATACCAAGCATACTCACACTGTGCTTACTACATTCAATGACAGAACTGCCTTTCACAAATAGTGGGAGGGAGAAAGTGGCAATTGTTAATAAATTTCCTGGACAGATTTATTTTACCTGTTGACATTTTGAGAAGCAACTCAATCCTCATACTTTAAAATCCAACTGTGCCTGTGGGACGTGACCGATTTGCATTAAGTCTTGAAGTCCTATTCTGACTAAGAGAGGATAATCACAATTTGTGTTTATGAAAATTGGTAAAGTCACTGGGTTATTACTAACAAATGTTTAACAATTCAAGCTTTTCAAAGACCCTTCTGTATTCTCTCTAGGAGGGTTTCAGTTTGAGCTGCCACTGTGCCTTAAGGGAAAACTGTGTGTATCATATACAATACCATATTATTCCTGACCTGTGTCCCACTTGTAAACCCAAGTGCTTTCTTGTACTCTGTGCTCCACACTCCAGCTTTCTCCTTTCAGTGTGGAGCGTCTCACATTTGTGTGTTTAAATCAGCTCAGTACAAAGGCAAAGTGTTTCTATTAAAGAAGCGATCAGGCTTTCTAATGAACCGTGCTCTCCATAATAAATCCAACATTACCACACAGTAATGCTGACCATACAACAGTTATTTCCTACATCACATACAGGGGAAAATATGCTGTCTCAAGTCATGCTGTGAAATGGCAATTATTGCCAGTTATTAATTTCTTAATATAAGTCATGGTAAGTATCTAAGAATTGTGCCGTCTCAGTATTTTTCTGGAATATTTTAAAAACTTTACAAAAGCTTAATCATCAAAAGTAAACCAAACGGGGGAAATGAAAAAGTTGCCTTCCCCCAAACTCTGAAGATTTATTGCATCGTATAATACCGTGATGATTCGAACTGCAGAACTGCCACCCAAGGTGGCATTTGGTCCAAGGGACCAAAAACAAACAGTGCAGTGGGAGGATTGTGTTTGCATCTAAAGGCTGGGAGGTCTGCTGCTGCAATTTCAATAAGAAAGCAGCAGACATCTAAACTGGCACATTCCCCCTCAGATAACTCCAAAACAGAAACGTACTGGCCTTTTTGATAGGATTTATGTCCCAGAAAAATTATCCATCTTCTTCAATCCAACTAAAATGAAGCTTGGTTTTGGTTTACTGTTCTGTTTAACTGTCTAGCCAATCTCAAATTAATAAATTTCTCATCTATAAACCTATAAATTACAGCTTATAATTCACTGTTGTAATGGGTCTTTCTTTCTGCTCTCTGTAGCCTACTGTGATAACAAAAGAGTGGCAGGAGATGCAGACAGCTGTTCTCTGAGTGCAAGTGCACAAGATCTGAGAGGTCAGTAAACACTTTTTTTTTCAAATTATTTTCATTGTTTTTACAACCAGTGTTGGGAAAAGAGAAAAAAAAATAATCTTCTTTGTAAATTGGTTGGACAAAATGTATTGATGGTGTCTTTTCATGTATTACTTTTACCCTGGCCTGATCTGGGGGAGGGTGAAAAGTTCTGGCACCTTCTTCTAATAAATCTTCTTCAGTTTTCTCATGGACACAGCACATTGCAATTTACAAACTTGGCAGGGAAGAAGTCCAAGTGCAACATCTTCAAAAGACTGTGGCTTTAGTGAAAATATAAGTGAATGAACTTGGTTTTAGTAGAAATAAGAAACACATTCCAGGACTGAAGAGCTGCAGCTTTAGCATAACCTTAACACTAGTTCTGCTTGTCCAGAAATGAGGAGAGTTTTGTTTTGTTTTAATGTATGAGATCAAAAATACAAATAAATTGCATTTCCTGCCAGTGGGTGAAAGTAATACATCAAACAGCTTTGCTCCCAGTCTAAAAGAATTGCAGCACTGTTGTACATTTCCAGGTTTAGTGAGTTAAAATTCAGGTCCCGTGGTGGGTCTGACAGACCATACAAGATCTACTTTATGAGGCTTTTATCTATACATCTGCAATACTAGGCTCTGGCTTTATTGCTTTGTTTGTCTATGTGTTATTTTGTCTCATTGCTGACAGTGTCATTTTTGACATGGGCAGCTTTGCCAGTGGACTAACACTCAGGGACAAAACCGTAGTAAAGACTTTTGGTTATAAACGGTGCCACCTTTATGAAGAAGACATGAGAAAAAACATACTCCATAAACCACTTCTACCACAGGGTTTCCTTTCCCTCTTCCATCGTCTTAACACCAGAGAAGGACAGCGAATGGTGTGCCTGAGAAGTGCCCAGCTTTAAAACCAGGATGGTAGAACCAAGCTTTCTGAAAATCCTTTTTCAGCTGTACTTTCTGTGCCCAGAGTTTGATTCGTGTGTGGAATAGATGTTGCTGCCAAGGAGCAGGAACTGAACTGTCAAGTTCATTGGGTGGTTCTGTGCCACCCAATTTATTATGCTACAAAACAGAGAATACTTTCTTTCCAAATCCACAACAGAAATGTTCTGGGTAAAAACTAGGATCCATGCACGTAGGCACTGTGAATTAACTCATTGCCCTCTCCACACCCCTGCCACTGGCTTAGCCTTTGTTCTTCCAGTTCTTTTGCACCATTTGATGATGACTTTAATGAATTTTGCTGTGGCTTCTAAGGACTCATTTGAGACAGTCACATTTATGTCAGTTTTTACCTCAGTCTGAAAGAATTCCGTAACTCAATAGCCCCAAGTTCCATTTCTCAATACTATCCCAACAGTAATAACTAAAAAAATGAGGGTTTGAAAGAATCCAAATGTCTGTTCCCTCCAGACCATCAAATCTGGGAAAGGAAAACCTCATGTGGAGCTGCAAACATTTGCAGTACCTGAATTCACCACAAAACTGAGTTGCATGTGCCAAGTTACCGACACAGGTTTTAATCTTTACATCTTACCTCAGGGTAGGTATCATTAAAGAATCAATGAAACTACTTATGCAAAAGAACTATAAGAATTATTTGAATCTCATATCATACTGACAGGCACCCAGTAGTTTACCAACTGCTCAACTCATATGTAACTCGCCATTTTCATTTTTAAAGGCATAAAGATTGCAAGTGAGTTCTTTAGGGCATCTCTTGCATAAAGGGTTAAATTGGGGAATAGCCCTTCACCCACCAGACAAGAACTACTACAGGTTTTGTGCTTGATGTGGTCAAGAGAATCATGGCTGATTTACTGTATAAAGAGAAAATACAAACTTGTCCATCTTTTACCTGGGATAAAAAGGAAGTACTTTAAAGATTGGGTTATTGTAGTGTTGTTGTTTGTTTCCTCTCTGCATGAGCACCTGATTACACCTTGGGCACTAAGATCCACCAAATTTCAGAACACAAAGAGACCTTGTTACCTGGGATGTGGAGAAGGCTGAGGTATTTAATGATTTTTTGCCTTGGTCTTCATTGGCAAGAGCTCTAGCCACACTGCCCTAGCCACAGAGAGCAAAGGCAGGGATTGGAAGTATGAGGCACCGTCCACTGTAGGAGAAGATCAGGTTTGAGATCACCTAAGGAACCTGAAGGTGCACAAGTCCATGAGACCTGATGAGGTTCATCCGCATGTCTGGAAAGAACTGGAAGATGAAGTGGCCAAGCCACTGTCCATCATATTTTAGAGCTCCTGTCAGTCTGGTGAAGTCTCTGCTGACTGGAAAAGGGGAAACACACCCCATTTTTAAAAAGGGAACTGGAGGTCAGTCAGTCCCACCTCTGAGCCTGGCAAGATCATGGAGCAGATCCTCCTGGAGACTATGCTCAGGCACATGGAGAATAAGGAGGTGACTTGTGACAGCCAATGTGGCTACACTGAGGGAAAATCATGCCTGACAAATCTAGTGGCCTTCTATGATAGAGTAAGAGAGAAAGTGGGCAAGGGAAGGTTGGCATACATCACCTTCCTGGACTTGTGCAAGGCATTCAGCACTGTCCAACATGACATCCTTGTCTCTACATTGGAGACACCTGGATTTGACAAATGGACCATTCGGTGGATAAGGATCTGGATGGATGGTTGCACTTGAGTTGTGGTTAACAGCTCAATGTCCACATGGAAGTCTGTGACAAGTGGTGCTCCTCAGAGGTCTGTACTGGGACCAGCACAGTTCAACATCTTTGTCTGTGACATGGACAGTGGGATCAAGTGCACCCTCAGCAAGTTTTCTGACAACACCAAGCTGTGTGGTGAAGTCGACATGCTGGAGGGAAGGGGTACCATCCAGAGGGACCTTGACAGGCTGGAGAGATGGACCCATGCGAACTCCATGAAGTTCAATAGGGCCAAGTCCAAGGTTCTGCATGTGGGCCAGCACAATCCCAAGCACAGCAACAGGCTGGGCAGAGAAAGGATTGAGAGCAGCCCTGAGGAGAAGGATTTGGGGGTGCTGATCAATGACAAGCTCAACATGAGCCAACAGTGTGCACTAGCAGCTCAGAAGGCCAACCATGTCCTGGCCTGCATCAAGAACAGTGTGACCAGCAGTTTGAACGAGGGGATTCTGCCCTTTTACTCTGCTCTTATGAGACCCACCTGGAGTACTGTGTCCAGCTCTGGATTCCACAGTACAGGAAAGACATGGAGCTGTTGGAGCCCAGAGGAGGCTAAGAAGATGATCAGGGGGCTGGAGCACCTCTCCTATGAAGACAGGCTGCAAGAGTTGGGCTTGTTCAGCCTGGAGAAGAAAAAGATCTGAGGAGACTTAATTGCGGCTTACCAATACTTAAAGGGGTCCTACAGGAAAGTGAGAGAGGGACTGTTCACCAGGGAGTGCAGTGATAGAACAAGGAATAATGGCTTCAAGCTGAAAGAGGGGAGGTTTAGATGTTAGGAAGAAATTCTTTAATTTGAGGGTGGTGAGGCACTGGTACAAGTTGCCCACAGAGGTTGTGGAAGCCCACATCCCTGGAAGAGTTTAACGCCAGGTTGGATGAGATTTTGGGCAACCTGGTCTAGTGAGGGGTGTCCCTACCCATGGCAGGGGGGTTGGAACAAGGTAAGCTTTGAGGTCCATTCTAACCCAAAGGTCTATGATTCTATGAGTAAATTTTCCATGTAGTTTAGTAGAGTTAAGATTTCACACTTCTGTGATGTCAGCTATAGTTCCTGGCGTCATCCCTCCTTTATTTTTTTCTCAGTGAATTCTGAGACGGAAGGATTTAATGGTACCAAAGATTAAAAGACTGTGCTCCACCTAATGGAACAAAAATCGGTTATGGTAGTGGTGTCATCTTAGAGACCCAATATGCTAGTCTCAACAGCACAGATTACAGTGATGCTGAATTCTTGTTGATCTGAGATTGTGAGTCTGTCAGTGGAAACAAACCACTTATGAGCTGTCTCTTCCATAAGAAATCTTCTCTGAGTAAGCCACATGTACCTAGTAAAAGTGTTTCTAGTCAGTTCCTGTTTGGAAGCATGTTCTGTGGTTTTGGTTCTATTTAATCTTTTTTTTACTTACCTATGTTATTGAAATATTCATTGCACCTGTTGTTCCCTGGTCCACAAGTTCCTGCTGCATTTGCAACCACGGAGCTACTGTGCAAACCTAGACTTTCTGAGGAGTCTTGCCTAACAGCTTAATATTAGACACCTATCACAATTATATCCTTATGATATACGTCGGTGTATAATTTACATTAGACTTATTTTATTCCAGGGTTGATCATGACAGAAACTTTCAGACAGTTGATTACCCATGTTTTGCTTTCAACTGTTTCGTTGGGGTTTTTTGGGGTGTTGTTTTGTTTGTTGTTGGTTTTTTCCTTCTAGAGCCCTATCTCAACAAGACTTGAACAGAAATAAAACTAAAGACACTGCAGGATAAATGGAGAAACTATTAGCTTGATGAGCTAGACTGCTTGGAGGAGGTTGTTATTACTAGGGCTCAAATTGACATCTGCCAGGTCTCTCCTCCTCCCATCCCTGGATCATCTTCAAACAACAGTTCTTCCTGTGTCTTAGAAATCATGCAATTTAAGATTAAAAAGCTTTAAAATTGCCTGCAGCACAGAATTACCCCGCTAAATCAGCACAGGTTTAAATGGACAGATTAACTATTGAACTTTGTGCAGGACTTCCCATCCTACAGAGAACTGCTTAGCTCATCGGCCATTGGTTATCACCTTGCAGGATTGGGTCAAAAAGGATTACACTGATTAAGGGAAAACAAGTTTGATCAGCTTATAGTAAAGTAACTCTTAGGTGGAGGCATTCTGAGTAAATAAAATGAAATACCACTCCCAACACACTGAAAATCAGACATCCTTTTTTTTGCTTTTTCCCATTGTCACTGTATTTTTATGATCTTTGAGGGTTTTGCAGCTGCCCTCATCTTGCTACAATCATAAAAACAGCAACTGTTGTATCTATTATATATTGGCCACGTGGGGATTTACAGGTCGAGTGACAGCAAAAAGTGCTGGTTTTGATCCTTTCGTGCTTTTCATGGGCTATCATTTTCCTTTCCAGGAAGGGTGAGAGAGCTTCTGTTTTCTCACGGCAGAATAGCAAGTAATTATCTCTGCCTTAATTTTGCAATCCAGCAGAGAGTCAAGACTTGAGTAAGGTCATCTTCATCTGTCCCATAACCATAGAATCATAGAATGGTCTGGGTTGTAAGGGACCCCAAGGATCACAGAGTTCCAACCCCCTGCCACAGGCAGGGCCACCAGCCTCCAGGCCTGGATCTACACAAGGTTGCCCAGGGCCCCATCCAAACTGGCCTGGACCACCTCCAGGGATGGGGTATAACGGTATTGCAGATAAAGCGTACAGTTGATGAGAAGGAGCTATGACTTGTACAAGATGAGGTTCCTGAGAGTGATTTTGTGATCACAAATATCATCAGATCTGGGATATGAGGGAGGTAATATTTGCATACTACGCATTCTAAAAGAAAGAGATACTTATGAAAGTACAGCATATAAACGTCATTCTCCATTTTATTCTTTTAGTTTTCTGATGGACTTAATAAGTTTACTAAGATGTATTTGTTTTCAGTGCACACATGAAAGACATGTAAAGGGGCAATGGCTGCAAGTTGGAGCACAGGAAGTTCCTAACTTTTTATTGGTATGGTTAATTGTAAAATATATCTGAATATGTATCAGAATTTCAAGCATTTGTAAAGATCACTATCCATAAATCTCACAATTGTGCATCGTCCTGATTCTCTGTTGTGCAGCCTTATATGGACAATAAACTTGTCCTTACCTTCCAGATTCGTAGTGTATCTAGCCACCTGGTTCCTTTGTTTAAAAACTGTTCTATACCAGAATTCTTTTCCTGTGCTATTAATAAACACAAAGTACTGTGCAAACATGAAAGTAAGGTCATGTGACAAAATTCATAAGACTCTATAAGTTCTAAATTAAAATGGAAATTAAAAAGTTAGTGTTCTCACTCTATAATTCACTTGACCTTCTTTCAGCCTCATGCATTTTTTATCTGAGTTTATTACATTAGAAATAGATAATCAATCTCTTAACACTTCTAAATTATGATTAGTGGCCATGTGGAATCTATGGAAATAGCAATGAAGGTCTATAATGTAGGTCTGATGAGTAAAGATATTGTGCTCTCATACTTGAAACACATTTTAAACAAATTTTGATTAATAAATAGAATTTTTACCATAGTATATCAGAAAAGAGTTTTTAATGTGGCAGGTGAAAATTGCTTTTGAAATCTTCATGTGTTTAAATATTCCTTACATTCAATTTAATAATAATTAAGTACAAAGACATCAAAATCTGTTTTTTATTAGATTTGCAAAGTTTATATATTCTCCTTAACAATATTCAAGTTTCAACTGTGTTGTACTGTAATTCAAGGGAGAGTGGGGGCGTGGTGTAAGTACGCCTTAAATTTCACTTTTTTGTAGGGTCTTGGTTTTTTCAGTGACCTTTTATTCCTTTTAATGGGTAGAGGAAAGAGAGAAAAAACCAGGAGAGAATCAGAGAAAGAGAAGAGAGAAAAGGAGCAACAGGGAAGGGAAGGGAAGGGAAGGGAAGGGAAGGGAAGGGAAGGGAAGGGAAGGGAAGGGAAGGGAAGGGAAGGGAAGGGAAGGGAAGGGAAGGGAAGGGAAGGGAAGGGAAGGGAAGGGAAGGGAAGGGAAGGGAAGGGAAGGGAAGGGAAGGGAAGGGAAGGGAAGGGAAGGGAAGGGAAGGGAAGGGAAGGGAAGGGAAGGGAAGGGAAGGGAAGGGAAGGGAAGGGAGCGCAACGCAAAAATAAGAAAAAGAGGAGAGGAGAGGAGAGGAGAGGAGAGGAGAGGAGAGGAGAGGAGAGGAGAGGAGAGGAGAGGAGAGGAGAGGAGAGGAGAGGAGAGGAGAGGAGAGGAGAGGAGAGGAGAGGAGAGGAGAGGAGAGGAGAGGAGAGGAGAGGAGAGGAGAGGAAAAAGGGGAGAGGAAAAAGGGGAGAGGAAAAAGGGGAGAGGAAAAAGGGGAGAGGAAAAAGGGGAGAGGAAAAAGGGGAGAGGAAAAAGGGGAGAGGAAAAAGGGGAGAGGAAAAAGGGGAGAGGAAAAAGGGGAGAGGAAAAAGGGGAGAGGAAAAAGGGGAGAGGAAAAAGGGGAGAGGAAAAAGGGGAGAGGAAAAAGGGGAGAGGAAAAAGGGGAGAGGAAAAAGGGGAGAGGAAAAAGGGGAGAGGAAAAAGGGGAGAGGAAAAAGGGGAAAGAAAAGGGGGAAGATAATGAGAGAAGGAGAACAAGAAAGCTTTTTCACTGTTACAGAAACATCAGGGAAGAATGGTGAGCCCTAAATACATTTACGTATTATATTATACAAATTGCAGAGCTTGGAAGAAAACCCTACTTATGCCCTGTAACTCTGCTTTCTTTGCAGATCACAGTATCTTCCCAGAAGGGTGAAAAAAAATTTCAGAAATAATCATTGAGTAAGGAGTTACAGTAGTTATTTTCCTCAAAGATATTGCACTTAAGCTGTTTTTCAGGGTGAATGTTTGAAATAAATTTCAGAAACAGGATGCTGCCTGAAGAGCACTGATTGGAGAGCAATCTGTGTCAATAAACTGTAACAGGAGGAAGCAAAACACTCTAAAAAGGAAAAAAAAAAAGAATAAAAAGTGTATCTGTGTTGCTATCTCAGTCTTACTTTTTAGGCTTGTGGTGGTTTTAGATACCACGTACTTCCATTAACCTCCTTTTGAGTGAGATCTACAATTATATATTTTTTTAAAATCAAATAATTAGGAAATATTTAAAAGTAAAATAATGTTTCAGAAATTCTGTGTTGCTCCTGAAAGGGAGGAAAAACCAACCCTTTCACCCACATAATGTTAATGTGTGTTCATTTAACAAACTTGTTCGCAGTTCCAAAATAGCAAGAAGAACATTGAGGAAGATCCATGTTTGTAAAAGTGGAATTTGAATTAGACATGAGTAAAAAATCTGTAATTGTGCAAGAAACAGTTTCCTAAAAATTCCTAACCCATGCAATTTCCTTGAGCTAGGTTTTCTGCCAAACTGAGCTCAGATCTTCTTCAAATGTGGTTGTTACATTACTAGACCTCTGGCCTCTGTTTAAGTATCACCAGGATAGCTACAGCTCAGGTGTTGGCTTGCAGACACATACAAAATGCTCATTCAACTGAGTCCTTCTTCAAAGCCTGGATCATGAAGGGAATGATGGCACATCCTGAGAAGAGCATTTGGGACATCTCTCCATACATTCTTTAGGAAACCCAAGCCCAGAAAAAGTGTCTTCCAAATGACAGTACAAAACCCAATATGAACAATTAAATTTCTTTAACCTCAGATGTGAAGTTAGCTGAATAAATGGCCCGTTCCATTGTCAAACTTAACCACAGAGCCATATCTCACTTTACAGCCTGAATCCTCCTGCATCACACTGTATATTTGACTTAGGCCACAGCTATAAGTCCTCCACTCCACTTCCACGAATATTTAAATCAGCAAAAGCATATAACTGGAAAAAAAAGTAAACAAATTCTATGGGAAATCCACTGAAAAGGATTGTTTGTCATTTTACTTTTGTTCTATTTATTCTGTCTGTAGTTCAAGCCTCATTTTTCTATGGCTTGCTTTAACAAGTTCGGGGTTGTAGCTATGACTTCCTTACCATAAGAAAAAAAAAATTTCAACTCAATATTCTTCAGAAAAACAAAATAGTGTCTTCCTCCTGCAGAGTACTGGAGCCATCTGTAAGGAGAGACAGCATCACTGCACAGTAAAGAGCTTAAGGATCAGGGCTTGAGCCTTTGCAGAGGCATTTGATTGCTGTAGCCAGTTATTACATTATCAAGTTACTCAATGTGATACGTGGTATCTCATTTGCACATAAGTAAGTGAACAGCATAATTCCAAAAAAATCTTACTAAAAAGTTAATGGGGTGAACCTTGGTGGTACCACGGGCACACCTTGAAAGGAAGCTATTCCTTTTGGTTTTGGTGAAGAGAATACCTGCATGCCTCTCTCTGACTCAGCAAGTCACACCATGGTGAGGCAACCTACAAAAGCAAAGAAAACAAAACAAGACAAAAATCAGACCAACTGGAAACCATCCTTTGGCATGGGTAAGTAAAAGTAGGTATTGCATATAAAAGTCAATTATTCCCATGGCTCAAGAGATGAACAACAAGCTCAGATTTAACAACACACTCGTCCTTACAGAGCACACTTGTAGCAGCTATGTTGAAATTAGCAGATTTCTGGGGAGCCAGCATCAAAGAAAGGCCCTGTCGTGCCTAAATATGGACACACAGATACACTTAAATGTTCCAAATTCAAATTTGCTTTACATAGTGTGTGTCTGTGTTTGCCTGGCTGCACTCCAGCGCAACTTCACCCAAACTGGAATTCTGAGGCCCAGGGGGGGTTTTAATTGAAGGCCTTTAGTTGCAGGACTGTTGGGGTGCTGTGATGCTGTGTGCCACAGACAACAGCCCCAAAACTGACTGCACCATCAGATCAAGCAGGCAGTAATCACATCTAGGCAGCCGCAAGAGCAGTTCCTGAGGCCTCCTGCCCTATGATTTTCAAGGTCATATGCTTGAAGTAGAGGATATGTAATTTTCCTGATGGTTTAAAATGGAAAGTTATTTGATACCTCCCTCTTCTAAAAAGGAGAAAAAACCTGGGAGTGGTGAAGTTGTTGAGCACGGCCTCTTCCAGTCCACAATTAGGAACAGATTCCCAGTCTCCTTTGATGGAGACTCATTGAAGAAACAGCTGTCATTTTTCCTGAGTTCACCGAAGATCACAAGTGAGATAGCAGCAGCAACAACAGCAAGCTGTAACCACAACTTCCAGAAGAGATTAATGGCAAGGGAGAGAGGAGGATATCATCTTCTCCTCCACCAACAGTGTCTGCCATCTGGTGGCAAGACATGAGGGACAGAATCTGCCTTCTCCAAGAAGGATCCTGGATAAGACTTTCCAAGAATCAGCGTCTATCTTGCTACCTGTCAAATTTTTTTGTGTTTTGGAACACGCCAAACCTCACTGGGAATGCCATGGAGCTTTGATTGCATGCTTGCTCCTCTTCACAGGCAAGATGAGGATGATTATGTGCCACACATGGTCCCTTGTCTGGTCCTAAACACTTGGGGATGTCCTACATGGCAGAGATCGGGTATAAAACATGTGAGGTGTGGTAGGAAGAACAGAAAGAAAAGAAGAAAAGTTTTTTAAAAACTAACCTGATATTGGGAAACACTGAGTTTTCCAAGGTAGATCATAGTTTGAGAGGGAAAGGAGGCAGAGAAAAGGAAAAGAGGTCTTGTGAGAATAGGTGAAGCAAGAAGAGATATCTTAAGAATCTTTCTAAAAGAAACTTTTTCTCAGAATGACCTTTCTGTAGAAATTGAACAATGGCACATAATAATGTTTATCTCTCGCTGAAAGGTTGATGGGGCAGATGACTGTGAAGCAAGACTGTGGTAGGGCCAGCTGCCTCAAAGTTAAGTAGAGGTTCAGAGAAATGGAAAAGTTACAGTTTACTGCCTACGTAAGAGCTCTGAAAGCAACGTCTTTCAGCTTCCATCTCTTTCACCCTTTCCACACAACCTGAGGTTGAATTGCTCCACAGTCCCAAGGGCTCCAGTGACAATGTTACATTATGCTGTAGGAAAACAGTCAGTCATAAGTTATCATGTATTTTTAAAATATGTATTTTGTGGTCAAAATCCTTGTTTACAATTTAAAGCGTTGCCCCAGAGCACCTACTGGATACAAATAGAGTAGCATTCATAGGGGATTGACTTTTTCCCCACTGTGAATGACCCCAAACAATGATGTCTCAGGAAATCTTCAGCCTCCAATTGTTCCTCTTCTGAGTAGCTTTAGCAGCTCATAAAGGGGGATTCAGCAGTAGGGACTTATTTCTTTATTCTTCTGTCATACTTATGAAGCCTTGATGCTTGCACAAGTTCTTGCGCTTGTCTTACCAGCCTTCAGCTCACCACACAGCTTTTCTCAGACCTAGAGGCTTGCAATCCTGGCAAGCAAAACGCAGAAGTTATGATCTGTAGCAGCCTTTCTTGAGGTGAGGTAAATCAACCATCCTACAATGTGATTATAACACCACCTTCCAAGAATCTGCTAATGAATTGTTCCTCATCAGCTAATAATTTGCCTTGCACGGCTTTTACTTAAATTTAAAGTTGCTGTTTGAAAGGGAGAAGTACCAAGGGATGAGAACCAAGTCATGCGCTAAAGACCCCAGAGATCAGAGCCAGACAGAGAGCACAGGAATTCCTGGCTCCCATCGTTGCATGAAGTCCCTGTCTGTCTTTCTCATCCATTCATGCTTGTTTCTATAAAAATTAAAAATGTTCCTTTTATATGTAGAAACTCCAGTACAAGAAAGTGCTTAAAATGGCTCCCTTATTTCCTGGAGAGACAGAACTGCATTTAAAGATGTTATTGTCCTCATGTCACTGAAATAGCCTCTTCAGAAACATGAGGACCACAATGAGGCTTTGAAAGGAGAAGAAGAGGAACTCTGCATCAGCTGCGTCTGCGGGACATACTCTGAGCTCATGGGACTGCTTTTACTAAACTTTTCATTGAGCAATGGAAGATTTTGTTTTACGAGGGCTATTTAGAGAAAAGCGATAAGCAAATAAAAAAGAAGACAATGTAAGGATGTGGGGAACGAAGGAAAGATTATTCTTTTCTTTCTGTTTTTCAGGTGGATCCTTGTGCTCTGAGTTTCTGAAATGCCAGTGAAGTTTGGGAAAGGAAGGAGGATTCATACTGCTGCTGGTACTCTGCAATCCCACCTCTACGATGCATCTGGTAGGTCTCTTTTTTTGTGTGTGTCCTTAATAAGCAATCATTTGCTTAAATTCATCTGGTGAATGATCTCTTCCTTCTACCAGGGTTTTCATCCCTTCTGTCAATTTAAAACTATAAAGGATTCCTCTGAGATTATAGCAGCTTTCATTTACTCAATATTGTGATAAGCCATGTGCCCTCCAGCGCTTGCATAACCTCTACAGTGAAGACCACAAAACAGAGTATGGCTCAACCTGACAGTTTTATGAGATTTCTGCAGTGCATCAACATTACTAGGATAATGTTTTGACTGTGTGTGTAGACCTCTAAGTTCTTCAAAAGGCGACTTATTTTACGCAATGGAGACAGCAAGAATTGTTTTGTCTGCCTCTGTGCATCATACTGTGTAGGGACCAGTCTTGTAGCAAGGTTTCACGTGACAGCTACCTTGTCAGGAAGCATTTGTCTGGCAATTAAGAAAATTAATGTAAAACCCACATTTTCTTAAAATGAGTTCTGAGTCCTTTGTGCTCTTCACACATGGTTTTCCATGCTTCTCTTTCCACATGCTGTTAAGTTATTGGGAGAGGAAATGAGGCCTCTTATTGTAATATCTCTGTCTGTATGCAAGATCCTTCATCTTGTTCCCACAGCTCTGGTGAATGTATGCACAAAAGTAGCATAGTAATTTGTGCCAACTTCAATGACAACCTAGCTCTATACAAAGAAACGGTTAAATAATGAAGTCTGGGAGTAAACTCTGGCAGTGGACCAGATCTAATAATTCCACTTGGCAAGATTATCCATGCCAGCAAGGAAAGTTGACTTTCTAGTATAAACAATTAACTGTGGTGATAAAGGATCTACCACATGCTAAGGCAGGGGGTTGGGGTGAGCAGGAGGGAAGCATGAGTGGTCAACGTCATTCAACGAATTTGTTCTCTGCAAACTAATTAGCTTTGTTTTGGCTTTGATGGATTTGTTTGCTTTATTAACAAATATGAGAGCAAATAGGAAAGGGAAATAATGTATTTTGTGTCTCAGCAACCAGTTCTTTCCATTGTACCTCTTCAGAATTTCAAAGCAATATTTCTCTTGTAATAAGTTAATTTTATCTTCAAAGAAAGAAAAATCCATGCAATGTCTTTAATAACTGATGCTAAGAAACAATAGCAGGCACTTTTCCACTAGCGTCTTGGCAAGGTAATACATAAACACAGAAAGACAGAGAATGCTTATTGAATTATCCATTGACATCTTAAAGAAAGTCCCTTCATGATGCTACAGCATTGTGCTTTGTAATTATTTAGTATAGTGAGGCGGGCTGACTTTTTAAAGCATGTTATGACCATTTCAATGATTTTGGAATATGATTTAATATCCAAGCTTCAGAAAATCTTATTTATAAAAGCCCCTTATTTTTTCTGTTCCTTTACTTGTCCTTCTAAGCACTTCATACTTTTGTATGCAGCCTATAGAATTCATGTCAAGTCTTATAGAGTTAATTTGAACAAAGTTTGTCTTTTTTTTTTCCATGGAAGTTTGTCTAAAATATATAGTGAGTTGGAAACACTCTCTTTCAGAGGAGTGAGTTTCTGGAAGAAATTTAGGGTGGGAACATTGAAGGCCAAGGCTACATATTATTCTCAGTTTATGCAAGGTATGATATGAGACAATGCCTGTGATTCCAGGGCATCAGTAACCAGGAGAATGGTCACTGCTGAGTGGTTCTCAGTAGTTGTTTTCCACAGCTACGTATGTTACGTGCTACAGCATCACCTAATTAGAGACTCAGGCTGAGAAGCTCCCAAGGCACTTCCTGAAGGTCATAAACAGGGACAAACCCAGATTCATCTAGTTTTACTTTCAAATGAAAGCAGCTTTTGCTGTACTTCTAAAATAACAGCATATAGGCGTTACACTGCTTTTAAGGAACATAAGAATAGAGACAATTCCAAGTCTGTTCTCCCTGGTACCCAGCGTGCTTTTCAAAAGTACAGGATATCTGGCCTTCTTGGCTGGTGCTGTGTGTCTCTGTTGCCTCTACAGATGAGCTCAGCTTCACAGGAGCTCAAATACCGCCTTCGCCTTTCCCAGTTTATTTCGGTTTTGGTGAAAACGTAAAGCGTGTGAATTAATAAACCAACGCTTTACACATTAGATCATCAATGAAACTCTACTGAGAGCCAAAGATACCAAAACAGTATGTGCCTTGAAGCAGTCCAAATGTGTAATCAAATGGAAGTATGCTGCAGATCGCCAAGCAATTAACAGGCTTAAAGTATTTCCTGTAAATGTTCTGTTCTTTACTTTTCCTATCTCAAATGGTCCATGATCTTCTCATCTCTGTCTGAGTTTCCCAGCAGTGGTCTCTGACATCCCAAACCATATGATTCCTATTATAAGACTGGCACCCAGCTTATGATCCATCAACGCCTCACCTTCACAAGGCGGTGATGGAGCAGTGCAACATGCTAACACCTTTCAGACATTCCAGCAAGAAAACCAGGGGCATAAAAATAGACAATACACCACCAACAGTGCTAACAGATTCTAATTATAATGGGTCCAGCTGTTAGAAGCTACTGGCCAAAATGCCTTTATATGAAGTCAGCTAAGTCGGATGACAACAGAAATTAACGAAGCTATGTCTGACGATTGTTCTCATGTGCTGATGCACTGTCACTTCTCATGGCAGCAAACACGTGAGGTATCAATGAAAGGAAATATTATATATATTTAGGCCCAAGTGCAACATGTTTATTCAAAATCTTTACAATTCCCATAATTTCTTTTCATTCTAAAGATAAATGATTCGACCTAAGTCTGATACATGGAGTGCACAGCGAAGAATATAATGTCTGACACAAAGATGTGGTGTCTTTAGATGTGTAAGAGTGGATTGAGATATCTGCGTTACTTTGAAGTAAATCCCATAAGAACCACCATTATCTCATGGAAAGTTTTGAAAATGCCATTAAAAAGCACTTGTGTCCAGATTACCCCTGTGCCAGAGCAAACCAGTGAAACCCCTTGAACCATTCCTGTCATTAGACTATCTCAAAACACATTTCCAAGACTGTTGAAAGAAGGTAGCGTTTCCTCTAGACACCATATGTTGTGAAGTATTGTAAATACATCACAGTGCCCAGAATCAGGATCAGATTAGTTAGCTTGTGAAAAAGTAGTGTTTTACATTCTTGTCTCATTTATTTGAGAGGTACCAAAGCCAGTGTTGAAACTGTTTTTTCATGTATAAACATTCTAAAATAGCACATGGAGTTCATCTTCAAAGGTATGCTTTTCTCCAGCATGTATGTATAGACAAGGTGCCAGATTGTGGCTGTGTCTCATACTGCCAGTCCAGCTACAATTTCCTGTTCCTAGTCTCTGCTTCTGAACTCAGGAGTGCTTGCAATTAAAGTGATCCCAGAAAAACAAGATGATGAGATTCTGCCCTCTGCCTCATGCTTTTCCCACAGAAACCAGCCGGCAGAGCCAAATGAGAGCACCCTAAAACAGTGAGCAGCTGCCTTCCCAGAAGGCTTGTATAAACTTGTGACTAGTAAATGCAATCCAGCCTATGCCTATGCCTAATTAGTTGCTTCTCCCCAGCGCATCACGAAAATGGGATATGACAGCTCGAGAGATTGCAGTGGTAAGGAACACATCTCAGAGAGTATCTCCGGTGTTCTCTGTTTCTCTTCCTGCATTTTTATGGCAATTTGAGGTGATCTTTGTTACGATTACATCTCCTCCAGCTGCTCAGCCCCCACAAGGGACTCATTATTATGCAGTGTTTGCAACAGTGCTGCCGGTTGCTGCCGTGTTGACAAGATGCTGAGAGAGCCAAACCCCTGCCACGCAGGTGTGGAGCATGGCACGTGCACGCATGGGAGTCTTGTCCTAGGGCCACAGAGTCTCCTTTGCACTGATACCATCAATAACCTCCAACTGCCCTGAGCTTGAGCCTTAAATACATGTACTCACATATAAAATTAAATTATGGAAGTGACTTTCTGCAGTGAGAGGAGAGGAACGTTCAGCACCCTACAGCTGTTTCATTGCCCTGAAAGAGCAAAATAAGAACCCAAGATGTGTCGTGGCTTAGCCCCAGCTGGCAAATAAGTGCCACAGAGCTGCTCAGTCCCCATGCCTCAACAGGACAGAGTGGGGGGAAAGAGAATTAGAAGGGTAAAAGTGGGAAAATTCAGAGGGTGAGACAAGAACAGTTTAGTTACTGAAATAAAATAATGAAACAAACCCAACAATAATAATAGTAATAATAATAACATTAATGAAAATTGAAATAACAGAGAAAGATATAAAACTCAAGAAAGACAAGTGATGGAAATTAAAACAGTTGCTCACCACCAACCAACCGCCCCTGCCAGCCTTTCCCCGATTTATGGCTGAGCGTGACATCATATGTTATAGGATATCCCTTTCGTCAGTTGGTGTTGCCTATCCCTGCTGTGTGCTCTCCCAACTCCTTGTGCACCCCCAGACCATTCGCAGGTGGGGTGAGGAGCAGCAAAGCCCTGGGCTCTGTGTGAGTACAGGAAAAGAAGCATCCCTGTGTTACCAGCACTGCTTCCAGCACAAATCCAAACCACAGCCCCATACCCACTACTATAAAGAAAATAAATTCTACTCCAGCCAAAACAACCACAGAGTCTTCTTTGTATCAAAACATACATCATCAACAATCTCCAACCGACCTAAGCCCAAGCCTTAAATAAGTGTACTCATATATAAGATTACTTTATGGAAGTGACTTTCTGCAGTGAGAAGAGAGAAGCTCTCAGCACTTCATTGCTTTGACAGTACAAAATGAAAAGCTGAAGTGTTAGGCTGCAAGATGAGGTCAGGGTGGTCAAGGTGAGGTCGGACTGGTCTGCTGTCAGGTGATGGATTTTGCAGACCTCCAGCGATCCTTCCTGGCCCTGCAGAGAAAGGAGCTTGTACTTCTCATTGCTACAAAGATTTGTACGACCAGTATCCCAGTGGGGTAATAACTGGGCAAGGGTGGATTAGCTCTTAATGGCAGAAGACTTATTTTTAAACAAGCACACAGGTGGAATTATATTGTTTATTTTTTTTCCATAAGGAGGCAGTAGGTTATCCACAGAAAAAGTATTACTCAAGAGTACTTGCTTCTTAGGTTATGCGCAGACATAAAATTGCCTTCTGGTGGTTTGCAAAGCTTTTTCACTTTTGCTGGAACAAAGAATTTACTCTTTCTTTGTTTTCCTTTTAGCCAGTGATTTGAAAGTATATGCCTCAGAGGATAATGCTGAATAAATCACTGTATCCACTCTGTGTCTTATTAAGCACCAGGAAATGTCAATATTTTTGCTACAAGAAAAGGAAGAGCATATTGCAGAGAAAAGTCTCTATTGAAAACAGTCCTTTTTTGTTTCTGAAAATATAAATGATTTTGGGCATTAATCAGATATTAATCCATGGTTGATAACAGGAATATTTTTATAAGAGTTTTAGTTTCTAGAGATATTTTAAACAGTAAGGATTTTTCTGATTTGTTTTGTTTTTAGAAGGAAGATTTAGCAGATAGCCAGTCTGGAATATATATTTCAAATGTAAACAGCTTTCTTCTGCTAAAGGATTTAGCAAACAAGTGAAGCTAAGTGGGAAAATAGAGGAAATGTAGGTAATTTTGATGAGATATTAACTGTTTTATTTGGCTTAGATTCTTAAATCCTCCACTGGCTGGACAGGAAAATTTTACCAAAGACAGCAAATTTGATAATCCACAACCTAGAATATTCAGTAGAAGGCTGCTAATTATTCACTTCATCATCTAAACCAAATTAATTACCACTTCAAATGTTATGGACACCGGGTTTTTTGTTGTGTTTTTTTTTTTTTTAACATGTTTTCTTTGGGAGCCCCATGTGTATGCATGTGTGCCTGTGCTGCTATTTCCAGGTCCAACATTCCAATGATAAAAATATAGTCAGGAATCTGAGTGGTAATTATTAATAGTTACAGTATGTTATGCCTTCCAAATGAAGAAATGTCATGAGATAAATTTCTGAAAGCCACAAGAAATTTATTCCTCAATTCAGGGGGAGCGGGTTCTCTGAAATCTGCTGAATATATAAACAAGTGGGAATATTGCATCTTTAGAAAAATCCAAAGCTCCTTAAATAGCTTGGCAAGTGAGGTGGCTGTCTGCATCTCACCTTCTTTTACCTCGGGCAGACTCTGAAATTAGGTCGTTAGAATAGTCAGAAAGACGAAATCAGAAAGACAACCTTCTGTTCTAAGTCACACAGAGTTGGTTAAAATAGTAGTAAATATGTCCATATAGCTCTGAGAAAAAAGGGTCTTCACTTGTTAAAAGCTCTTGACCATGCATAAGGGAGGCTAAAAAATGTAGCCAGAAAAATAACCAGTTTAGTACTGGCTACTGATGTATTAAAGAAAAATAACAACATACAATATTCAAAAACATTTTAATACAACAATGAGTAACTTGCTATGTGCTACGTGTGACATTTTGCCACTCAAATGAAGGCAGAGAGTAATTTACTCTGAAACACCTTCTTGACACACTGAAGACAAGAAGTCAACTTTTCTCATCATGCACCAAGTAGCTCTTTAAGATGGAGGAAGCCAGGTTTTCATCATTTTTTTGTAGTTACCCTTTCCGTTGGCATGTATTGGAACATTAAGGCTGAGTAATGCTCTTGTAGCTGTGCAAATGCCAGGATTCATGAAGCTGAAGAGAGCTGCCTTGCACCAGTCTCCCACAGTTGAAACCCAAATCTACCCAGTATAGATTGAAAAGAAGTTGAGGCCAGTGAGATCAAGGGTGTAACAACAAACAGATTTTGTGAGCTCCTTGCTAGAACCTTACAATAAAGTAGAGTGTTAAAGAGATGGTCAAAGGAGCCTTATGGAGTTTGGAAAGTCCAGATTTATAAGCACTTGTCTGAGCTGATCCAAACCTCTGGAGATTTTTATTATTGTCCATCACTAACAATACTGTGAATGACCCCATTTATTACACTTCTTCTATAGAGTGAAAAGAAGCACTGTCCAACAAACTAGGATGTAGAACACAGAAAACAAACAAAAGTTCTTACTGGGAAATATCTGAGAATTTTTTCCTGGAAAGCAAACTAGAAGAACAGTGGTATCTTGTTATGTTAAAGTGCAGTTTAGATACTATTCATTCATTTCACAAACCATAAAAACACAGCTAGATACTCTGAACTAATAAAACTCATCAGTACCACTGAGCAGCCGTGTTCTGGGTCTTGGCAATGCTCAGGCTGCTTTGTTATCCTTTACTGGGTGGGAAGCTCTTTCTCCTTAACAGTCTTCAGCTAATTAGTGTCATTTTAGCAGAGCTGCAGTTCCATGTGCAGAAGTGTGTGGACATATATCCCTGTACTCTGCTCTGGGGAGACCTCATCTGGAATATTGCATCCAGCATTGGAGCCCTCAACACAAGAAGCACATGGACCTGTTGGAGTGTGTCCAGAGTAGGCCAGAAAAATTATCAAAGGGCTGGAGCGCCTCTTCTATAAAGACAGGCTGAGAGACCTGGGCTTGTTCAACTTGGAGGAGCAGAGGCTCCAGGGGGACCTCATAGTGGCCTTCCAGTACCTGAAAGGTGCCTATAAGAAAGCTGGGGAAGAACCATTCCCGAGGGCATGGAGCAATAGGAGGAGGGGTGATGATTTTAAACTAGAAGAGGGGAAATGTAGGTTGGATATTAGGAAATAGTTTTACAAAATGAGGGTGGGATATCACTGACAGAGGTTGCCCAGTGAGGTGGTGGAGGCCCCATATCTGGAGATATTCAAGGTCAGGCTCGATGGAGCTCTGAGCAGCCGGATCTAGTGAAGAGGTCCCTGCAGGAGACACCTGCATCCTGTAGGGGCTGGGACTAGATGGCCTTTAAAAGTTCCTTCCAACCTAATGCATTTGATGATTCTATGAAAAGAACTTAATTTTTCCAGCCTGTACAACTTCAAGTGTTGAGAAATCTAAACAGTGCCGTATGATTTGATCAATGATGGTGATTTTAATTGACTAAATCTTATCTCCTATTCTGCCTTAACCATTTCTATGTCTATCTCCATGTCCTACATTTCCCTGATTCAGTCTAGCCCCTCAGAGTAGGCACAACAGTATTAAACTAGATATTTTCATATCTATTAAACTAGATATCGGTGTTACAGTATTGAAGAACTCTTATTATTAATTAGTATAACAGAGAAAAATGCACAATTGTCTTGATTTCATCAGAAACATTTATTACATTTTCTCAATTGCTAAGTCTATGAGGCTAACCACCAGCACTGGAGAAAATGAAAACCAGACTGTGAAATCCTTGCACGCAGGGAGAAGAATTTAACCTTACCAGAAGTTTTACCAAAATTGAGGTGGTGCATACAATTTACATAAAATGGATGGAAACACTTGATGCTTTTATTTCCAATATTCATAACTAACGTGGAGAAAGGTAAAGTATTGAACAAAGCACCTCTCAGCTGATAACCAAAGACTCAATCTGATTAAAATGTAGCCTCAAAGGAGTCATAGATGACTCTTAAGATACTGAGAGGCTACATGATAGGAGACAAATCTGATGTAACTATGAAATAACATACATTAATAACAGGAGTAAATGATTGCAGATGTTTTATACGAAACAGCAATTTCGTATCTATCAGGAGTCAGAAGGCAAACAGAATAACAGGAGCTGCTAGACAAGGAACAGAGAGAACCAAGGAGTAACTAAGTAGGTTACTGAGTGCTTACAAAACTGTCACGATTTTTTTAAAACCTCTCTTGAGTTACTAGCTAAACTCAGAGACAGGGTCCTAAAGTGGATGGATTTTTTCATCTGACTTACTATGGCCATTTTTCAGCTACTGTTTAAATTTTTTTCCCTAATTTCCAGTAGATAAAACCCCAATCCCAAAATCTTCCCTCTCTGATGAGCAGAGCTTGCTAGAGTATGCTGAAAAAGTTTGCAGGTTGACCTTCTCCAACAGACCGACCTCAGAATCCTGTCCAATCACCAATAACACCAGATTTCACTGGGAGTGCAGTTGCTTGTGGGTTTCTGTTCAGTTTTCCACACATACTGAGAGGAAATGAGAGGAAGTAGAGATGGATTCTTGATAAATGGACAATGGTCTCTAAGCAAATGCCAACACCAATAGCTTGTGTCAGCCTGTAGCTCACATTTTTCATTTGTTCGACTGCTCCAACATTTTTATAAACTGATCTTGTGACTTCTTGAAATAAAAAATAAACCAAAATAATAAAATAAAATAAAGACTATGATAACCATAACATGAAGATTTTATCTAGATTTATTTCTGATGATGCCTGGTATGTTACTGATGGGTTTCTTACTTCCCCCAAAAGTAATTTGTTTTTCATGAATCCATTTAAAACAGTCTTTCATTCATTGCTTCTGCATGTGCACTGCATTTAAAATAGATGTAATAGGGAGGGCTAAGAGAAGTGTCATGACCATCTGAAATTCAATGCCAGATTAAAAGACCTTTCCCACCAACCCTTGACTTTGATTCTCATCTTCATTATTGATTACGTTTCTTACGGATTTCAGAAAGAAAGTGTAAAGAATTATGATGGCAATAATAGATTTCAGTAGCCTTGACTTTATCCTTGAAAAGGAAACAAAATTTATAAATGCATAGAAGAAACAAAAGAATTCAAAATTAAATACAGGATATTCTTAGACAACATTACAATCTATATTAACTATTTCTTTTGACAAATTTTCAATAAAGCCCAATTTAATATAGGTTTCAGTGAGGCGATGGATGAGGTTCATTATTATCTGCATTTAATAATGCTTAAAAGAGATGTTTCTTCTTCTAATGCTGGGCAGTTTGAACAGGTATATTTGCCTTTTCTGTTCAGGTCTATTCTAAAAACATTGCCTGCCTGATATCTTTACTAGGGCACATGGAGCAGGCTTGGTTGTGCTTTAAACAACAGGAACAGCATCCCTTCTGTTCTAATTTCCCTCATTTTTTACCTAGGAATCAGTGTGTGAGGTATAGGGTTTCTCTCAGAAAAGGGAAAGTCAAAGTTATGCCTCTAACACTTAGTGAGAAAGTTTTGGGTCTTATTAAGGCCTTTGATTCATTCCACATTCGCTGGACAGTCCCTGAGAAAGTGCTGTGTCTTGCATTTTGCCCTTGCCAGCTGTCAATCTGGACACATAGCCTGAATAAAAGAGAATGCAAATAGAGGAGTGCAGTCCTACAAGCATTTTTTATTTTTATGCAAGAGACATAGGCCTTCTCTCCTTAAAAAAAAAAAAAAAAAGGAAAAAAATGAAAAGGTCCTTTACAAACCATTTCAGGGTAGTCAAAGTATGGAAACCTTAATATTTCATGTAGGTAATAACCAGGATGGAAAAACACATTGTTATGTGCCCATTTAATGGGGCATACAATGCCTTCATATGTCAGCAAGACTGTTTTCTAAATCTGTTTTAAAAATAGCTCAGTCAATTGAAGGTTGCAGTTATGTACAGAGGGATACTGTTTGTTTTCAAACAAGGGAGCACGGAAAGCCAGTGTAACAATGAAGTCAGTTCAAAAACTGAAGGGGTGTCTACATGCCTTGTAGACAGCAGGGATGTCCCAATCCTTGTCCCCGTTGCTGTCCCAGGAGTGAATCTGGAGTGGCACAGATCAGGATGGTTGCCCTGCTCTGTGCTTGCAGCTGAGGCCGCAGCCAGGCGGTCGCCACGCTGATGTTAGCTCTACAGTAAACACAGCTTTAGCTGTAAGTATTTCATGATGTTTCATGTCTCTTTTGCATTGCATACACAAGCCGGGGTGCAGGCTTATAATGTTTAATACCATAATGTGGACTACTAGAAGATAAAGCAAGAGTTGAAAAGAAAGAAGCAGCTGGTATTTTAGACCGTTTCAATACAGCCTTTATCAGGGGGTGGTATAAAGCAACAGACAGTGCATAGATTCAAGCCGTATTCAACAGAAACTTGAGAGGGATTACGGACTTCCTCCCTACCATGACATATTTCAATTTAAGACATATGGAATAAATCAGGGTAGACAGCGTGGAGCTGGAACACACAGGAAAATCAGTAATAAACCTGGAGGGTAGTCAGAGGTGCTTGAAAACATGGGGATAGTTAGCAGTCAACTCAACTGCTTTTCAGCTGAGTTAGGATCCAGCAAGTGCTGGGCAGACCTGGGGAGAACTGGCAAAAAATACAAGCTTGCAGGACACATCATCTTTTAGGTTATGGTCATTGTTCTTTTACAACCATCTGCCTCCTCCTTGGAGTAACACACACTGTAGCATAAGTATTGCTATTGGCATGAGTAACAAGCATATAAAGAGGCCAGTCTTTGATTTGATCCCTACTTTGGATATCCAGGGCACCCTTGTAGCCTAACCTTGACACCGTCTGGCTGCGCAGTATTCAGTGCTGAAAATCTTTGACAGCTTACAGTGAGAAATGTGGAAGTGTAGGTGGTTGTACATTGTTGTTGTAAGCAGACTAGTATAATGTTGTGGATAGAAAAAAGGGAACTGGAAAAATTAATACCTGAATAAAATACACCTATTGTCTCTCTCTTCTGACAGATTCAGGATGTCATCAGGTCTGCAGCTGAGCTGACTTAGCACACGGTTGTTTGCTTTTGACACAACAGTCTTGCTGATGCCAGAGCTAGACAGGCACAAAAGGGCTCTTCTGTGGAGCCGTTGTTGGTCTCCAGGCTATTTCTGTGCAAGCTGGAAATTTTGAGTTCATTTCTGAGATAGTATATGAAGACCAGCAGTTGAGGAAATATTTTTAGTCCTTTTACGGCTCTTGCATTGAGGAAAAAAAGAAGAAAAGATCACTTGGGTTAGATTATCTATTTTTGATACATGGTTCTTCTCTGATTAGAATCAGAACTTTATAAAACTACTACTTTCCATTTCTGACTAATTTTGTCAGTGATACTTGTTCAAGAACAATGTATTTGTCTTTAGTTTTAACAAATTATTTAGTAAGACTTACTCAGATATGCCTATCCTATTCCAGAAGTCTGACCATGGCCCAGGAAAGGTGTGCTGTGTTGTCCGTTGGGAAAACAGGGCTGGCTGACAAGCAGAAAGCATACCTGCCCAGACCACTCTGCAGATTTGTTCTGCTCTGTGTTTCTATGTGCCAGAGGAAAACTCCCAAATTCAGGTGAGGCAGCTACTACTGGCTTCAGCCAAAGAAGCTCTGATTTTCTGGCCATTTGAGATTTTGCACTAGTGCTTCTCACTAATTTTTAATACATCAGACTTGGTACTGTAGCTTAGTTGCAAAAATTAGGGTTCCAGGCACGGCACATCTCTGGAGGGACACGACTGGTTTCTTTCGTGGTAGTATCCATGCCTTTCATCCAAGCAGCGTTTCCAGTCTTCTTTTTATCTTGTCAAGAAGCCAAATTCAAAGCAAGGTACAGTAGAAGGGCAGAGGCTAGAAGGTGTCCAGTCTTTGACCAATCCCAGGGTGCCAGTTACCCAGAAAGGATCTCCTGAAGGCAGCATATACCTGAGTTACTAGGGGACACGTGGGGCAGAAGTCTTCCTATCACTATTACTATGACTTGTAACTTCCAGAAATCATCTCTTTTACAGAATCACAGAATCACAAGGTTGGACAAGATCATCGAGTCAAACCATTCCTATCCTATGCTGAACCATATCTTTAAAAGAATTAAAGCTCTTCCCTTAACTCACCTCCTATTGTTTCTTTCCTTTCTCAAAGTTATTTTCTGACATCACCCCTCCCAAAACCAAATTCAATCAGAAAAGGCTGCACATAAAACCGGCTGGTTTTTTGTGTGTGTGTTTTTTTAAAATGTTACTTTATTTTATTTTTTATTTTATTTTATATTTTATTTTGTTTTATTTTTAAAAATTTTAATCTATTTTTAAATTTTTTTTTTACAACATAATCAGTAATTTCATTTTCCTTTGAATTACTGCCATATTATTATAATATGATTGAGCCAGAAAAGGAATATTTAAGCTTTAATAAAATAAATACCATAAGATGAATCAGCAGGGGGTTTGGTTGTCGTTTTTTTTCCAGTATGAAGTTACAAACTCTAGAACAAAATCTAATTAATAATGTACATACGCTGCAGACATGTGACAGCAAAACCATAATATTTTTGCTGCTCTTCAAGTCAAATGACAATTAAAACATTACTTATTGCACGTAGCAATATGTTTTAGGATATGAATTACTGAGATTTATATGAGAGTTAGCTGATTTGTACTTTCAAATGTTCTTTTTTTCCCTAATTAAAGAAAAGCAAGATTTTAACAGCAATTTATTCCAGCCTGTGATGTTTTAACAGTTCATTAGACTATCTGGGAATCAATCGATGTTTCAAAGAGAGGATTCCAATTAGCTGGTTTAGTTCCAGTCAGAGGCTGTGGTTGCCTAGAGGGAAAGCATTGCTAAGGACCCCCCTTCAGCCTTCATTGTCTTTATTTTCAACCTTTTGGTACAGAAACCAGTGGCGCTCAATCTAATCCGTGCTGTGTCCTGGCTGAAACCCTAATTTCTGTAACTAAGATACAAAAAAACACCCCAAAAAGCCCCACCTTATTTTGCTCTTTTAAAAGTTTTGGGAATGCAATAGGCCAAACTCTCACATGAAACAGAGAACAGGCTACATCAGTTTTCACCATGGCCCAAATTCTGCTGCTCAGAGCATGATCTATACCCATGTGCACATTGATATGTCATATGAGATGCCTCATTTAAGTCAGGGCTGCTGATACCAGGAGAAGCTGTACAGAATTCATTTCACTTCTGATTTTCAAAACCATATGGAAATTGAAATTTCAAAACATTTTTCAAAATTTCTGCCATGGTGTGCAGTTTATAATAACCTAGTCTATCTAAATGGATAAAACATTGTGCCCAATTAACAAATTTATTATACTATGCCTTTTTTTCCTGGTGATTTCCACAAATTGGTGGTGGGATATTTAGAATTTTTTTTCCCCACTTTTTCTTGGTAATACACTTGAGCTAAATTTGTAGGCACGTGTCTGGAAATCTACAGACAACATAGAGTACAGTCCTAAGGGCTGTTGAAGGTCTAGCTGCCCCTACATTATTTCTATGCTAAAAAAATTGTGGTAATTACTAAGGTTATAGCAGCACTACCTTTAGAAATACATCTCTTTGCCCTCTACATATATACGTGTTTAAATATGTATCTGTATATATACAATAGAAAAATGCATGTTCACTATAACCAAACCAGTTCATTTTAAGTTCTAGAAATATAGATCATTGTCCCTTAGCCCAAAAGGGTCTGCTTAAAGCAAGGAGGAGGCACTAGGAGCAGCCTTTTAGCAGCAGACACGCTTTCTCTTTAAAAAAACCAAAACCAAATACATACAAACAAAAAAAAGGCCAAAATCTCCAAGATAAACAGACTGGGGATGTGACCTTTTAAGTAAGTCCTCAAGGTAAATCTGGAAAAAAAATAAGCTTAATTTAAAATAGCGTTTTTATAAGATGCCTTAATTGTTATTTCAATTTTTAACCTGATGTCTGGTTTGCCTGAATTTTAAAAAACATAGTTATACTGCAACAGTCCCTGATACTTCATTCTAGCACCCGAAAAAGTACAGCTGAAATGCCAGGATCGCACTGCAGGATATCCCAGGAATCCCTTGCCGTAACGTTTAAGTCTGGGGACCTGTGAATACAAATGTTTCTAGTCTGATAATGAGATGAAAACAAACTACTGATACTACCACAATAATATTTTCCCTAAAAATATACTAACCATACAAAAAATGATGGTATTTAAGATTAATCTCATTCCTTGAGTGCCCATCACAGAGGGAGAACTTGGTTATGTTTTCAACTGCAGTTATCTCTGAGAACATCTGTCTAGAGTACTGCCACACATAATTATGGTATATTACTTCATAAACTTCTTTCCTTCACCTTATGTGTTCATACATATGTGTCCAGAAAATAAGAGAGAGAGCAAAGACCATCGTTTCTGACAGATTTTGCTTTCAAACAGGGTTGTATTGAAACAGGCCCCACAAAAGCACATAGGAGTTAAATTCCATTTAGTTTCAGAATACATACAATTGTCCCTACTACTCAGCCCATACTGAACCAAAATAGAAATTTTATTTAAGTTAGATCACCTCTACAAGTACAGCATCTGAGATTCCCAATGTGCAGGATGCAACTGAGAGTGTTGAGCATCCAGGCTGTTTACTCACCATGAGGATTTATAAATAAGCTATAAGGGAAAGCCGGGGGTCAATGAAAAGATTTTATTAATATGCTACTATCTGTATTAGTAACGTCTACCTGCAGATGCAGTTCTTAGTTAATGGTCACATCATGGGAGAGCAATAAATTGCACACAAAACGAGGGTTCATTTGCTTTTTTTTTTTTCTTAATTTAATTTCTCAGTTTTATTGTGATGAATGTGGAGGTTTTTTCCAATAGCATTATATGGGAAGTAGCTATTAACATTCTGAATGCCTCAGACCTGACGCTTGCTGAAGCATGACATCCTAATTGAAATTCAAGGTCTTGCGATCAAAATCTGCTGAACCAGATATCTTCACACTACAACAACTATTAATACATTATTCCACATGGATTAGAAAGCAAGTGGAAAATATGGGCTTGTGCTCGTATCCTTTCCATTACACAACTTTGATAGGTTTCGTATTTTTAAAGCTGGCTATTTTGGAATATGATTTATGTGAAATATAATACTTAATATATTAGACCTCCAGTATTCATGACAAAATAAATGGATTCCAGCCACAGGATCTCACCACCATGCATCATGCCATCTCAAATGAATCACATAGATTCCAGTTCCACAACTAGATACACCAAAGTATATAGAACTGCAGAAGGAACCTGTGATTCATCAAAAACACAAGCCTCTCCTGCAGGAAACCAAGCCAGTAATAATAATTAAAAAATTCTGATGACAAAGGTTGAGGTTCCTAAGATGATAATTAAGAGATACTCAGTCAAAAGAAGTGTCTAAAAACTTACTATTATAAGGGAAGTTTCTAGAACAGTTGTTATGTCATCAAATGAAGATGAAGGATTTGGAGATATGGAGATATGAACAAAAACTTCGCTGCACCTTTAGCTTCTAAATTTAACTTTTTCATATGGCAGCCTATGCCACATTGGGATTTCTTATTCTTTTTCAAGCAACACTTCTAACTTGCTTCCCTGGACAAAAAGACACACTGCAAGAAGGGGACATTCTCAGAAAACACTGTCAGACATGTGAGTCTGCAAGGAACCATGACCCCACTTGTGAACAAAAATGAAACTTCTGACAGTTTTACTTAAGGAAGCAGATGGGAGGGCAGCAACTAAAAGGGGGGGAAAAAAGAAAAAAAAGAATGGATTCACTTGAAAAGATCATATAATGACTTCAGACAGATTTCCAGACAGTGATGCATATGCTCAACTATTTACAAAGAATGAGTTGAATTTTTAACAAAAATGACAGTAATATGATCATTGGATATGCCAGGAAAGAGTTAGATTTATTCTTTTTTTTCCCCACTTGCTAGGAATTGGCAAACCCTTTATTCCTACAGATAACTTCTTGAGCTGTTCTGCAACCCCAGCTTCTTGAAGCCCAAATAGATCTACATGGCCAACAGGCGTGGCTTTCCTGAAACAACAGGCAAAATCCAGATTTCCCTGCAAAAAATGTTGGGATGAGGTTTCCCCAGAAGCAGGTATAAAAGCAAGTCTGATCTTCATGCTCCATTTGGTCAGCCATAACCTGAAGGAGCACACACATCCTCTCACAAGATTGTGAGGGGCAAAAATCAGCAGTGGAAGAGGGAGAAAAGGATGAGAAAGGACAATCCACTATACAGATACACATAAACGTATGCATGTGTGATAACCATGGACACGCATGAGCAGGAAGCAGCAAGTGTCTGTGTTGTAGCACTTGGCTGCACGCTCTAGAGTGCAATACCACCCTTCTCTGAGAGTCCTGCTTTACCCAGGAGTGCAGACTGGAGCTGCTGCCCTCATTCCCTTTGCCCAGCATCAAGGGTGTGCCAGGCCAAGTTCTCTGCACTTCCCGAGTATCCTGAGGCTGCTGTCAGCAGACCAGGCAGTGCCTCAGACCTTCCCGTTTCTCCCATGGATACCTCAGCTTCTTGCAGTTCTGGCGGTACCTCACAAGTCATTTCACACAAGCACAGGGTTGCCTCTGCTGTCTTTCCCCACGCTGCTACGGATGCTGAGAACGAGCATGACAATAAAGGGAGTGAGCTGACAGCTGCCAGTGGGAAAAACAAGGGGAATTATCTAGACGGAGAAACAGATTATTTTGTACAAAAACCCCAGTTTTGACTGTGCCAGAAAATGAGAACAAAATAATCAAAGGGGCATTTTCTGTTTAGCATGGCAACCCATTATGATGGCCTTGGCCCAGGCACAGGGGCCACATGAGCTAATGGGAGCGGGCAGGCAGAGGGAAGGGACACAGTCGCATTATGCCACAAGGAGACATCATTCAGCCGATCCGTTTCACCAGCAAACAGAGAGGCAATCCAGGATGTGCACAGCACAGAAAACTGCCAGGGTGATGCAGCTGGCTCATGGATGGAGTCTGTCCCACCCAGGTACACATCTCCATGCATGAACGATGCTTTCGTTGGGTTTGTTTGCACAAGGCAGTGAGTCATGCTGGGACCACGCCACCTGCTTCCACTAGCAACGCCAGCAACAGCGCTCGCTGTTGCCATGGCTTTCACTATTTCACTACAACATTTGCTCATGAAAGATGTACGTAATCTGAATTGGGGTGAAAAAGGCCTTGCATTGTTTCCTGAGACTTACCTTTCCCTTGGACAAAATTCATGGCTATTATTTTTGGATTACAGCAGGAAACTCCTGTCTAATTCAAAACAGTGTCACGTATTGGCATACGTCTCCCTGCACCTCTCCCTCTGCCAAAATGTCAGCTTTGCCTAAGATACGTGTCCTCTTGTGACTACAATGAAAGCTGTGTCCTCCTTGGTACAATTTATCATACAGGGTTCAGTGATGCAGTATGCCAAGCAAGGAAGAGGAACATGAAACCTTATCACCACAGTGTTTATTGACCAGTCATCCTGCTTTGTACTCATTTCCTCCCCTTAATTCACTGCAAGTATATATTGGCTCAAAATCAAAAGAAATGCAATAGTTAAAAAAACTCATATGCTCTGGGATGAATGTATTCATGATGGTGCAATTATTTCTCTCCTGTGATAAGTGAAAACGTTTGTTAATAAAACTTGTTCCAGAAAAGCAGAGCATTATTCCATTATGCTGTTTGAATCCTAACAAATTAGCCTTTTTTTTTCCCTTGGAAAAATCAAGCTTTGCATCTGAGACATCATCCGGAGAACAACTATTTACACACATTAAAGGAGGGAGGGGGGCACACAAACAAAATAATAAAAATATTTGGTTTTGCCAGTCCTACTCAGCCAAGAAAGAAGCAGAAAAGTATCGCAGCCAGAACATGCTGTACCCAGCTCTTGCTTCCTGATGATTCCCTACTATAAAATTAACCCATGTGACCTAATGCTCTACCTCAGCCCTACAACATCGGTCTGGAAACAGAAGACGCTCCCAGTATAAAGCCAAATAACTCCATCGCTGAGCAGCACAGTGAGACATGAAGAAGAAAGCCATCACTTCTTTGTGTGTTACAGTGTGTGATCCCCGCAGAAGCACCACAGGAGGGGAGAACAATACCCTTCTCAGTCCTGCTTTACCTTTTCCCCTTTTCTTTAGCCTCTAACCCACCCAGCAGCCAACATCATTCTGCTGGTTGCTGAGTAGGGCAGCTTCTCCCTGCAGTAAGCCCTCTGCATGGTGTCAGAGCCCATCCCACAGTTGGGGAGGAGATCAGAAAGGCAGCAGCTCCTCACTGCTGGTCCTCTTTTGTCCCACATGGAATCAGATTTGGCAGGGCAGACGATATAGGGCACTAGCACCAGTACCTTTGGACAAGGTGACCGTGTCTCAGAAGTGCCCTCCAAGTGACAAAACCCCAAACCAGTCTTGCATAAGGACAGACAGAAGGAAACAAGGCGAAAAAATGGGTAAGTAAAGGTAAACCAAAGCATTTTCTTAAGCTTTCAAGGAACTCACTTATCTAGGGCACAGTTTGTCCCTGAAGCCATGTCAGCCTAACATCAGAGGAAGGACGACAAGTTTTGCATTATTCTCAATTTGTGTCTTTTTTTGGCTTTTGCAGCCCTGAGGTAAAATTGTAGACTGCTCCTTTTGTTATGTACCTTTTCCCAAGACAGAGCACAGGACCTCCGATAAGTGCAATAACACTCAGGAAATACACATTTTGCTGGTTTGCCTTTGCCTGGAAATACTCACACAGCTATGCTGCACAGAGGAAGAAGGAGGTGGTGATGATTCAGTGAGAGGCCAAAGAGTAAGAGAAGGAAATCTCTTGGGTAAGAAAGAAACTAATGAACAAAAGTCGGCAACAGAAACAAGACTGTTATGCCACAAATATAAAATGTATAGTCACATAAGCTCATAGGAAAGAAAATGAGAGCTGACATCCTACAATGCTAGATTGATTAGGGAGGACTTGGAAGGCGACCAAGGTCTGGGAATGGCATGGGAAATCATTTCAAAGGAGAAAGAACCTCACACTCTGCTACGGGGGACGGCAGCAGTACAATAACACTCAAAGAGGATGTTGGAGAGCTGCCACAGACCCTGGGCTGAGGGGAAGCAAAAACATATGACAATGTGTGTGGTTATAATGGATACCTGCATGGCTAAAAATGGTGATGTGAACGATTTGGACCTTCAACTACCTGAAAAGTGCCAGATTTTGGAGACTAAGGGTTGTCTTCCAATTTGCCTGTCGGCCCCCTCTCTGTTCAGATACCTCCTAGAGACTTCCCAAAGCATCAGCAAAATAATGACCTAACAGAGAAATAGATATTACCACACTCCTGAATATTTTCATCTCTGATATATTTTTTCTTTGTCTACTTTCTTCTTCTCACCAAGGACTCAGGTTATCTCTACCATTCCTTTGCTGTTACAGACACAACAATAAATATCCTTTCATGGTAGTTATACTGGAACTTCACGCATTTATCTGCACACACACGACATCCATGCAACCCAGGCATATATACACATCACATATTCATGGCAATTATCTGTTGATAAGACTTAGCTGCCTTTGAAAGGAATTTTGACCCATGAAAATCAAGGTCTTTGAGCAAGACTGGAGCCACTTTTCCACTTGAATCTTTAATAAATATCAACTTCCATAATGACAGGTTTAAACATGAGCTTAGTATGCTCCATTTCTAACAGGGGAAAAGGAAGACTGAATTGTGAGTCGAAGTATCCCCATTACTAGTAGTCATATTGAGAGTTCAGTGCATGTTATACCTCTACAGATTGGTAAACACTTGGGAGGAGCTTGTGGCAGACTGTCAGTACAACACTAGCCATATGTTGGCACACTTCAGTGGAGTGGCAAACTCTACATGTGGTCAAAGCTTCCTGCTAAGTGCCAAGTGCCTCAACAACATGCACGTGGAGCAGATGTGTTGGCCCCAACTCAGAGGGCAAATGTAGGTTATCTGAACCATGACTCACGGTTTTGCTCCTTCAGGCTGCAAAACAATTGCCAAAAAATGGGAATATGGGTGAAATGTCTGTTAATACTATAGGAGAAACCATCTCACATCTAGATTACTGGGTTTTTTTCTCTCTAGCAAAGAAAAGCATGCAATGAGATGCTCAGAAGCTATCACAAGTATCTAGAAAGCATAATAATATGTACATAAAGAAGATGCAAATAACAGTTACTCTTCTAATCCTGATGGAAAGCAGCAGTAAATGCAAAAAGACTCACTCCCCAAACACAGACCCCTTAGAAACACTCAACTCTGTGTTTCTGATGACAGAATAGTATTAAAATAAGTGAGTAATGTTCACGAGAGAGGCATAGGTAGCCAAACAGACCTGAAATTCGACTTGAGCAAATTTTGCTTTAGTTATCTAGAACCAGAAAACTTTGGGAAAGCACCAGTCCCATGAAAAAATCCTATGCTGATTAAAACACTAGATTGGTCAATGCTCTGGAATATGATAATTTATTCATATGATAAATTATTTTCCTTAGGGGAAATATATCTGGGGGGGATGCTGATAAATCTCTTCTCTAAATATTAATTAGAAATTCAAAATTAATCTCATTTGGCCTTGCAAAAACCTTTTGTGCATTTGCTTTCCATTCTAGGTCTGGTTTATATTTGTCTTAATTTGATTAAATTGTAGCCATTCAAAACTCCGAGTTTCTGTAAAGACTGTCACCATTAATCAGTCTGGGGGTATATTCACTGAAGAAATAGTATTTGTCGTGTGTATTTTCTCTTTCTGTCAAAACCTGTTTGGCACTGGTTGGAAGAAATATCATATATTTGAAAGGCTGCACTAAAAATCTTCCTTCCCTAAACAGTTGTGAGGTAGCAAACACAGGGCTGGTCTGGGAGAGATGGGGAAATCCTGCACAGATTTCAAGAGGAGAAAATACAAGAAGAGAGAAAATACAAAACTCATAAACATGCTGAAACCACTCGTATTAAAATCAATACGTTCAGTACAAAACTCTGGGTTAAACTAGTTTTCATCTTTAGCTAACATAATCACAGAATCACAGAATCCCTTAGTCTTCTTTTCTCTAGACTGAACAGTCCCAGCTCTCTCAGCCTTTCCTCACCGTGGAGATGTTCCAGGCCCTTCATCATCTTCGTAGCCCTTCTCTGGACTCTCTCCAGGAGATCCCTGCCTTTTTTATAGCAGGGAGCCCAGCACTGGACACAATACTCCAGGTGGGGCCTGAGCAGGGCAGAGCAGAGGGGGAAGATCACCTCCTTCGACCTGCTGGCCACACTCCTCCTGATTCACCCCAGGATCCCATTGGCTCTCTTAGCCACCAGGGCACACTGCTGGCTCATGGCCAACCTGTCATCCACCAGGACTCCCAGGTCCTTCTCCATAGCGCTCTTCTCCAGCAGGTCATCCCCCAGCCTGTACAGAAATGAATGGTTGTTCCTCCCCAGGTGAAGACTCTACACTTGCTTTCATTAAACCCCATCTGGTTTCTCCCTGCCCAGCTCTCCAGCCTGGCCAGGTCTCTGGATGGCAGCGCAGTGTCCTGCGTGTCAGCCACCCCTCCCAGCTTTGTATCATCGGCGTACTTGCTGAGGGTGGATGCTGTTCCCTCATCAAGGTCGTCAATAAAGATATTAAACAGGACTGGATGCAACAGCAGGACTGGAACCAACATCTTATTCTGCTGTGAATTCCTTATGCTAGTCACAAAGCAGTGTGCTGGCATACCCCTCCATGGAAGTCTCATGCTGTACCTGTATGGTCCAACACGTGGGGGTGAGCGTGGATGTGGCTGTGGAGGATATCAGAGCAGGCAGGATCATGGGCCTTTGTTCCTCCTACTTCTGTTTTTTTCAGAAATAGCATCCTGTGGGGAACAGAGCCCTGCGCCTTTATGGAACTGTTGGACTTTGGAAAATGCACTCCACGAATCATTTAAGAAACAAACTTTGTTCCTATATTTTTCACTAGGGGAAAGGAAACAACCCAAACTGTGGCATGTGTTATGAGCTCCACGTGAGTGGAGTTAACCACACAGGACAATGAGCAAATCACATCGCCTTTATTTCTTCCAGGAATCAGCTGGGCTATAGCCTGCCAGCATCCCAAGGGCTTCCTTAACCTGGAGAAACCCATGATGAACAGAGGCAGACAGTCAGGAGCAAATCACAGAGCTAGTCAGGCTTTGGCCTCCTTTTTCATTCAGACAAATTTTAAATGTTAAATAAATACTGAAGGAATCACTTGTCACCACAAATTATTCCTTTGAATGTTTACTGTTCATGCCAGCTTCCCTGGGGTCTTTCCCATTTAGAAACAACTTTAACAAGCAATCCCATAAAACATTGACCATTATTCCCCAAGAAGTTGTGCCTAGTGACTTGTTACACAGAAATATGTTTCCAATTTCACTTTAAAACGTATTAGAAAGAAGTCCTCAGTATTTTTTACATTAGCATTTAGTGCCATGTGGAAATAGCAATTATAAACTGCCAGAAGCTGTACTTACAGATTTTATTTCTGTTTAACTGTTTAGATGGTGCTTTTTGGTACCCTTCCCTCTATATGCCTGGGAGAGATGTTTGTTTGCTGCTTGCCTCAGCAGCCCTTGCCAAGCACAGGGAATTGAATGTGCAACCACATCGTGGTTCTGCCCCTCCTTCTCCATAATAGATGTGAACCTAATGTGTGGCTGCGGGACCATGTGCCAGAGCTGCTCATGATGCACCAAGGCATTGGGTTTCAAGGATGACCTGAAGGGTGGCTCAGCAGTGCTTCTGCTCCAGGTGAGAAGAGGACATCAGAAAGGGCATGAAGCCTGACTTGGGGACCACCAGATGGTGCCACTGCAGACAGCAGCTGTGATTTACTTCTTTTCTTCCTCAGAGCCTGCATTTGGGAAAAAAAACCAAAACAAACCCACCAGCATTTCTTGTTCATGAGGACAAGCTCCAAATTTGCATTTGCAGATGAAACTTGCCAGCTTATATTTTCTCTGACCATCCTCCTTCCGTACATAAGGCTGTAACACGTTATTAAAGAGTACAGTCTGTCTCTGCTGGTATCTGCCTGTGCCCCAGTTTTGCTTTAGACAATACGCAGCTGTAGGTGCTGATCCTTTCTAGAAAAAGCAAGCTAGCAGGGTCTAAAGGCTGAGCTGAGTCTGCCTTGTCCCAGTGGATCTCAGCCTATTTTAGGATGGAGTTTGGTGAAAGATGATACAAGAGATGAAGACCAACCACAGAGGAGGTGCAGCTGATGACAACAGACTCGAATGATTATCAACAGAAAGACAAGAGCACCAGGTTCTAAAGGATCTACCCTAAGCACTGTATTTCTATCCTGCAGAATTAGAGGAACAACTGGTTTTGCACAGAGTAACAGGATCCACTGCGCTTACTTCCCACAGTAAGAGGTATTCCATGGAAGAGCCTATACTAACAAAAGGAAATGACTGTGCCATACTATAATGAAAATTTCAGGTAAAAGGATTAACTTCAGGAAACAAACAGAGTCCCTGAAGTAATAATTCATGAAGATATTTTAATTATAAATTAATGGTGGGGTAAGGTGGGACCAAGTACAGTGGAAGATTATGACTGAGGGGATCTGAAGGAAATGAAATGAGTTTGAGACCAATGCATCACACTGCAACAGAACCTCTGAGAAAAAGGCAAGCCACAAGATCTTAGGCAGGTAATGACATTCCTAAGCCAATGTGATGCATTGACCTCTGTGAAAGGTCTGGAAGCCTACCTGTGTGACCTGCTCTAGGAAACCTGCTTTGACAGGGAGTTTGGACTCGATGACCTCTGGAGATGCCTTCCAACCCCTACAATTCTTTGTCTGTGTCTTCTGTGCAAAACTTACCACTACTAGAAGGATACCGGAGTCTGTGGCTATGGTCACATCAGCTAGTGCTGAGGAGCAATGGAGGTGCATCTACAGGGTTAAAGAGGTGGTGCTTTTGGTCCAATATCTCTGCTCTACACATTTCTGAAGGTTTAAATTACCATTGTTTCAGGCAAGCTCTGATGTGGTCTTGTGGACTGGTTGTCAGCTGCTTGTTTGTGACAAAGGTGCAGTAAAGGTTCGCCTAAAATGCATCTAACCATTTAGTTTCATCTCATTCAGGAATACACTGACATGTGTGCATCCTTCCTTGGAGGAAACCAAAGCGCAGAACCAGGAGATGGTTGGGAAGAGCTCTTCAACAGAGCACTCTCCAACTGAGCTGGTACACTGATGTATCATGCAGCCACTGGTTCAAGAAGTCCTTCTTGGACCCAAGATGTTAGTTGTTTACCTTTCACTGAAGAGATGATGCAGGGACTCTTTAGTCAATTCAGTAAATCTCTGCTCACTCAAATAGACTCTTCAGCTTCAGTGGAGGTACTTGTGTGAATTAAATATCCATCTGTGAGCTGCTGTTTTCTCCCTACCAGGTTATGTATGCTGTAGGTTGTTCATGCAGGAGTGTGTTTAAACAGGACGCAAGATGGCTATAGATTTGTTTAGACTGCTTTCAGAATCAGAACTGGGTTTAGTTTTAGGAATTATAGGCCTGTCCCTTCAAAATCTTACTACTTAGCTTGGGAGTTTAATTCTCCAAGATACTGTTCGCTCTGGCTTTTCTCCAGCAAATCACTCAGGCTGCTGGTTAAGTTTTAAGCCTGGGAACTACTTGTGTGCTCAGCAGATCCTTGGCCTTGCATTGAGCACACACTCCAAGGTTGCAGAGGGAGGCCTGTGTTTGTGGGATCGGTCCCAAATTCTCTGAGGGCAAATTATTTGAGAATTTACTAAGCACCAAAAAAAAAAAAAACCAAAAAAAACCTGCTGTGACATTTTTCAAGTATTGTAAAAATCCTGTTAAACACTCGCTACTGTGCTATATTTGTGTTATCTCACAGCGGATACATTTCTCACTTACTGGAACTTTAACAGCTAATAAAAATAGAACTTCTGAACTTTCAAGGACCCTTTGAACAGTGTAGTCATATGATGTGTCTGCACCACACCAGAGGTGAAAGGGTTTGCAAAGTCCTGTGTGGCACATAGGAGTGCTTGCTGAGACCAGCATCCAATAGTGGCTATTGCATCCCCCAAACAAAGCTAAATAGGCAATTGCTGCAAAAGCAAGCAGCAAAAATTCATTCGGACTCACTTGACACATGCTGACTTCAGATAAAGCCAGTGCTAAACAATAGGGATACAGCCTTTCCCCCAGGAATTCAATGGCAAAACTCACCCTGACTTCATCAGAGTCAAGATTTCATCCAAGGACTGAACCTCCCAGATGCTTTTTTCACAGGGAGCCCCTAATGACTTCTGTGGGGCCATTTAGGGCAGTGATGTTCATAGGAGACTCAGAAGTCATTCTGAACCAAGATAATGACCTATTGTTTAGGATGTTTTTCCGGACAGGCAGTTCCAGAAAGGGAGAAAAGTGCAGAGATTCCCTTTTCCCAATCCAAGAGACTGGCATCAAGCTACAAAATGCCCTGCTCTCCAGAGGGGTATCACACTGGGATGAGGAATTACCACAAACAATTTGGACTTGAGATAAGATGCAGTATTTCACTGCAACGGACAAAATAACTGGATATCTCAGTGCTGAGGGCCAGTTTGCTAGAGTTTTAAAGACAGATGTTTCCTCCAATCTGCAAACAGAACGTGCGTTGTCAAGAGGTCAATGTTGCCCTGGCTTGTAGTCTCAGTGGTGTTTCTCAAAGGATGAGAGCAAAGATGAGCACTTTCTCACTGCAGATATAAGTGACTCACAAGGCCACCATGTCCAAATGAATTGCAGCTTCTTCTGATACAGTCTGAGCTGAAATAGCTACTTTCAGAATTACCACTCCAAGAGAATACAATTTAAAAATAAAATTTAAGAAACCCAACTGAAAACAAAACAAAAAAAACAATGCAAAACACAAACCAGTGTGACTATGCAAAAGAAAACCTTTTTGATTTAAGTTGTTGCCATGCACAGTCCAAAAAATTTCAAAGGATTTTGTCTGCTTCAGGACTAGTGAAATGATGCTGTAGGGTCTGGTTGTGAAAAAAGCTGCTCCAGTGAGCAATTAGTACTCTCACAGGCAATTTCTCCTACGTCAAGAGAATATCCACGTTCATAAGGGCTCCCTCCTCTGAGGAACTTAAATGAGAAGGATGGGGTTCTTATTTTGCTATCATTGAGCTTTTGTGGGGGGGTCTGGAGGGGAAGAAAAAAATGAGTCTTTGTACTTTGGAAATCTGAACCTGCATGTGGAAAGTGAATTCTTGCCTGCTAAGGGCATTTGAATTTTTCTGAGGTTGTTATTAAAGTTCAAAGCAGATAAGGGCTCTATCTGGGGCTGCAAGCCACTGTAATGCAACACTTATCCAATTTTCAAGGATGTTAGTAGCTTCAAAGTTCTCTCTAAAGGCAAACTAAGCTTCACAGGCTTGCCCAGCCAGGAGTAAATTATTCTGTAATGAAGGTGAGACACGGAGAAATGCTGGTAAGAGGCTTGCCTTCCATTCTTAGCTGCTATTACATCTTTCTTCCAAATTACGATAAAATAACCTGCACTTTGGTTGTGGAACTAAGGAGTGAAAAGCTAAAAAATAAAATTTTTACAAAAGAGGTTTGGTTTAATAAATGGCCCAGGAAGACCATTTGCCAATAGGTGAAATTCATATCACAGAGGATTTTTTAATTTACTTTAAAAATTTTATTTTATTTTCTATTTCTGAAATGTTTGTTCGTCCTATGAGTCCATTCTGTGTAACCAGCTTTTTTTTTGTACAGTAGAGACGAGGAAGAAGAATCTAACAGATTGATTAAAACACTTACTTATCTCTTGTCCCCTGTGAAACACTGCCTAGCTAGAGATACACTTTGCAGATAATTTATGTGGATAAGAGTAGCAGGAAGTTTGCAAGCATTCCTTATTAAAAAAAATAGTTTATGATTAAATAAATGCAAGATGGCTAAAAATGGATTGTTTCTAACCTAGCTTTCAAATGATGCAATACAGCAGGTCAGTGTATGTGTCCAGTTCAAGGAAGGGTATACTCAAGTGATAGAGCAAAGAACAGCAAGAGGTAGGCAGCTCAGTTCATTTAACACTAATTTTAATACCTGAAGAAAAATAGCCTCATGTTCAGCCTGGGTGCTGCTCTTGGATGATGGTATGTTGCTTCTTAATTCTGCTGACTGAAAGACTACCACATGAATTTAATATATGAATATATATTAAATGTATTGTATATAATACAAAGAGAATAAATCAATCAGTGTCTAACAATACACGAAGTGACATTTATACATCTTGTGATGTAAATTATTATAGTACATTCCAACCACCTGAAAAAATAGCATGCTTGCCAGTCATGGAATATTTTTTTTTCTTTTTTTTAGTCATATCAGAATAAAATGGAAAATTCTCAGAAATCTGTGTAGCTAATAATGTCTACGATTTTTATTCTTTTTTCCAATGAGCAATGTAAACCAGCATCCCTGGTAGTTATTAACTAAGGAAGTGATCTCATTTCTACGCAACTGAAAGAGTATTTAAATTTAAGTTTGAAATATCCACTGTAGTCTCCCTGCTTAGAAAGGGCAATCAGCCAGCCTGGATGCAGACCAAGGAATCAGTGTTTCTCTGCACAGACAGCTCCAGAGAGGACCATTTCTGATTTCATGCAACAAGTTTTCAGAAACCAAGTAGTGAAATAAAAAGCAATAAGATAACGTGCTTCTAATATGGTGTACATACCAGGATTGCTCAGTGAGATCGCACTCTTAATGTGAGGAGGAGCACAGGCTTAGACAAAATCTGAACAGACTGAAAAAATAAAGCACTTTTCAAGTGTTTGAGATGTCCACAGTGCTCCTGGATGAGGAGAAGGTGCCGGTAGTCAGCATGAAATAGTTCCTGTAACTTTGCATCACATCTGTGTTTCACATATAAATGATAAATGGTTCTTGGGAAATGTTAAGCTTCCTGGGGGCTGAGGATCTTGGTAGACCCTTAGCAAAGTGTGTGCTGACTGACAGCTCTGTATTAACAAGTCATTTGGCACAACAAATAAAAGCAGTTAGTTCTGAGGATACCTGCACAGCCACATGATACTTGTTTGGGGGCGTCAATTCAGCCAAAATTTACCCTCATTGCCTAGGTTGAACATTACAGAATAACAGAATCACAGACCTGCACGTGTTGGAAGGAAGTTCTGTAGATCTCCTAGCCCAACCCTCTGCTGAAGCAGGATCACCTCAAGCGTGCTGCACAGGAACACATCCTGGTGGGGTTTGAATGTCTCCAGAGAAGGAGACTCCACAACCTCCCTGGGCAGCCTGTCCTAGGGCTACATCACCCTCACAGTGAAAAAGTTTTTCCTTGATCTGAGATGAAACTCCTTGTGTTTCAGTTTGTTCCTGTTGCCCCTTGTCCTGCTGCTGGGCACTACCAAAAGAGTCTGTCTCTATCCTCTTGACACCCACCCATTAGATATCTGTAAGCACTGATGAGATCTCCTCTCAGTCTTCTCCAGGCTAAGCAGGCCCAGCTCCCTCAGCCGTTCCTCATACAAGAGATGCTCCAGTCTCCTCATCGTCCTTGCAGCCCTGGCCTGGACTCTCTCCAGTAGTTCCTGGTCTGTTTTGAACTGGGGAACCCTGAACTGGACACACAACTCTGGATGTGTCCTCACCAGGGCAGAGTAGAGGGGGAGGAGGACCTATACATACTAATTGCATTATTTTACAGTGTAGCTGGTATGTGAACTATTTTGATGGCATTGCGTGGACTACAATATCCAGCTGTCAGGACATAGGAACAATACAGATCCACCTCCCTAATAAAGATTAAAAAAATAAATCCTCATTTCTATGCATTTGTTCATCTATTTGATTTACTTGGGTACAAGCTGCAAACTCTTATTTTCTTCCTTAACTTATTCACCTCCAAGCCCGGACAGTGCTTGGTTTAATACTGCCTCATACTCAGACGAGAACCATCAGGTTCAGATGAAGGTTTCATGTTTTGTATTGTGGAAGCTGTGAGCTTGTGTCAAAGTGAGCAACCACTTCTACAGAAGAGTGTGATAAGAGGGTAACAAGTCCTTTTTTTTTTTTCTTTTCATTTTTTTTCTTTTAAGTTTACAGCAAGAAGCTAAGAGTCTTGTTGGCTCATGTCACACACAGCTGTAAAAGAGCCTGTAGCTTTGTTGCTCTCACAACAGGATTAGATGAATTTTGAAATAGCCAAGGACTATCCATGGGTGGGTTTTGTTCTACAGATCATAATTAAGTCAAAGTTACTAGCTAATTCATCCCCTAGGTCATACACAGAATATGTATTATAAACAAAAAATACAAAAACCCCAAACCAAACAGAAAAAAACCCAAGAGTCCAGGAGACTCAAACCAAGAATACAAGAAACTTTTAAAAGTCCAAGAGACTGAGCTGTGCTGCTCAGCAACTCTCTTCTGCTCACAGCTCTGTGCCACCCTGGGACCACCACAAATCCAGTACCCGAAAGGTCAGGCCTGGGCTCTGTTCCTCATGCTGCCTCTCAAGCAGGAGGTACCAAAGCAGTAACAAACACCGTTAAGCATGCTCATACCGCAGTCTGCTGGTATTCCATAAAGTCACCAAAGGTGTTCCAGTTTATCTCAGTGTCAGGTTTGGATTCTGAGCTTAGTCTGGGCCAGATATACCAGGACAGACAGTAACATATTTGATCTGAAGTTAATTTTTATACTTACACTGTTCCAGCTTGAACTAATAGTGAACCGAGGTTGTTGCTTCACATGCCTTTGCAGAATTGGAGTCAGATTTATGTCTATATGGGTTTGGAGAGGGAAAAACAATAAATTTGCTATGAAAACTTTGCAGAGAAGAGAGAGACATGCTGTAGTTGTGATAAGGAAGGCTGCTTTGAAAAAGCAGAGACCATATGAAGTCCATTAAGAACTGGTGAACTGCATAAAAACAACAGCAACATCCTTTCCTGTGACTCCTTGGAATATAAGAGCTTGCATAGTGCTTCAAAGGCACTTCAACAATAACATAATTGGGGGCTCACGGTCAGGCACTTAAACCCATGTAGGGCAGTGGGAAGAGTGAAATGTGTTCTCTCTTTGTAAAACCTCCCATACGCCTTATCTTATTTTCTCCCTTTCAGTGTTTACTCAGCGTTCATCCCCAGCGAGGCTGGTTTGTCCTACATGAATGAATGAAGATGACTTTGAAGTTGCTGCACTGAGCAAAATAGCTGAAGCTTTCCTTTGAGGAGTTCACATGAATAGAGCCATTTTCTATTAACATGTCTTTTGCTATTGAGAGAATTAGGAGTCTTTTTCAGATGCGTGTTTGCAGCTCGCATTAAGGCTAATGGCTCCGCAAATGTGTGTTTGGAGGAAGATGTGCACAAAGTTAATTACCATAGGTTTGCATGTGCATCTTGCTTTTAATCCAGAAAGTGCTCAACACGCTTTACAATTTCACTAACACACTTACACATGTTGTAAATGTAGAATCACTTTGTCAACAGCTGCTGTACAGCCACCTCGAGGTGAAATGCAACAGCTGCTTAACAACACAAAGCAGCGCTGCAGAACATGGCAACCACGGGAAAAAAATTAAATTGCCTTATCTAGTTGAAATTCTAGGTAAGCAGCGTGTAAATTACTCAAATTAAAATTTGGCTTGAGCACTGGAGGTAACACTTCTACTGTTGCAGGGAAAGTACCATGGTATTTCTAATGATGGCAATTTGCCTGAACCTCTGGTTTATGTCTCACCCCCGACTGCAGTGTGATGTCTAACAGAGGCCAGACTTTAGTCTCTGCCTGAGTCATATCAAGGAGTGCCACCTACAGCACTTGTCCTGCAGAGCTTCGGGTCTCATTCGCTTGGCTCTTGAGGTCCTAACCTGCTCTGGTAGGTAGTGAGACCAGGTGGGACCACACAGCAGCACACAGAACAAATTTCATAAACAGAGAAAAAGGGGAGAACAAAGCAAGTGGCCAATGTTAACATGGTGTAAAAGTTTGGAAGCCTGATTTTACCTTCCCTTGAGGACCAGCTCACTCATACCAGTGGGAAATAAGAAATAGACAAGAGATAGCACCCAGTTGTCGGGATTTTCACTGTCTTGGCTGTAGAGGCAGAGAATTGTCAATCTTGGCTGTGAATGCTACATCTTTCCTTGGTTTGATGTTACTGCGTGAAACAAATGGGAGTCTTCTGCAGCTGGAGAATCCACTGTGATTGAAAGAGACTGAAAATACTTGTTTTCTGAATCATGGAAATGTAATAACACTTCACTCAGACCTTGAGACTCTGGAAAATTTTGGCCTGTTTCCCATCAGTATGATCTCCTTGAGGAAGCAGGAGAAAAGAGTGGGTTTTCATGCCATCTGTCATCTTTCCTGCATGCCATGTGCTTGATCCTGTGTGACTGACTACGCCTCATCCCCAGACCATGTCCATTAATGAGACCTCGCATTGTCTTCACACACTGTCTTGGATTCATCCCCCTTCCTGCTGCAGGACAAGAGTCTTCCCTTTGGTAGTAGGTGTTTTGGTCATACTTCCCTATTTGGTGTTTCTGGGAAGCTGTAAATGCCATTGCCAGTTTTCCTGGCTGGGGAGGCAGGCACAGGGGACAAGGAGCAGGACCTTGGGAAAGATGCTGTGAGCGTCTCATTTTGCAGGCTGGTTTCCACTGCAGACCATCCCAACCCACCCTGACAGAAATTACCTGCTGAGGAAATCAAAAATAAAAGACCATTTTGCAAAGGAAAGGATCCTTCCTGCTGGAAGATACTTCTCCTTTCAACCTCAACAGGAAGCCTGAAAAGGGGGAAGATGCCTAAAACAAGGATGGGTGCATGTGTGGAGGGACTAAGGGTGGGCCACAGCACCAACCCACTGCGACTGAGACTCATGTCAGTGGAAACAAAGTGGAAACGAGCTGGAGAGCATGTGCTGTCAAGCGCTCCTCTTCCAACTGCTCCAGATGGGGACCACATGGAGTCCAAAGTAAGAGTGCAGCAAATGAACCTAATCCTCTAATTCTCTCCCTGCAGTGAAATGGGCTCTCACTGGTGCTCTCCTAATGAAAGAGCAAGTAAGCAGTCATCTGTCTAGGTCGCTCTTATTGCTTCTTATTGCCATAACTGAATTTTACCATGACTGGCTAAAGTTGCAGAGAGAAACAAATTATAGCCTATTTTCTGAGCCTGTTTTGCAACAGAAATAAGAAACATATTTTCTGTTTAGGAGGACAGCAATATAAAACCTTATTTTCTTCCTTTTCTGTTGGTTTTGGTTTATAAGTAGCAATTTCCCCAAGTTTTCTAATTACCCACCATAGCCCTTTGATCTCCCTCTAACCTTGCTATTAATTACTCCTCTAAATACAGTAGCAGCAGCTTTTCGTAAGACTTTTATTCTTCTCAGGACCTGATACAAGTGCCATCAAAGTGAATAAAAGCCTTTCAATTCATATTAAACAAAGGGGCTTGCATTAGGCTCTTTGCAAAAATGCATAATCCACCATTAAAAGGAAGGCAGGTCACTCTTCCATCCTTCTCCTTCTGTTGATTTTAGGGGAAATGAATCAGCACAAAAATAGAAACCTTAACTCTGACAGAAAATAATAGTGTTTCAAATAAGTACTGTGCAAGATTCAGATAAAGGACTGCCTGTTTCTCATGCTCAATTTCATGTACAGTGCTGCTTTACTCATCAGAGTAACTAACTAACTCTTTAGCTTTTGATGGCATGTCCTGGAAAACAGTGAAAGGCAGGATTTCCACATGCTATTGTTTACTGCTGTCTAGACTGTACTGTGAAATGTACATGGCAGCTCTTTGGAGGTGAGACATTTTTGTTTGCTGGCCATACAGCTGGAAATCATGTTCTGAATATCCTAGACTTTCATGGGTAAACATAGAATTAATTGCTATAATGTATTTTTAAGTGTCTGATGAAGTTACAGCACACAACATATTCCAGACAAATTTTAGCTGCTATTATAATAGCATATTTTATGTAAGGAGGATACATGCTGGTCTTCCATCAACATTCTTGCAAAATATTCATGAGGGGTTTCAAGCTGCACAGTTTCGTGTTTAATACAAATGCTAGTGGCATGGGAAAATTGTTAATCACAGAATCACAGAATCATAGGGGTTGGAAGGGACCTCCAGATATCATTGAGTCTAACCCTAGGACAGGTCACACCGGTAGGTGTCCAGATGGGTCTTGAATCTCCAGAGAAGGAGATGCCACACCTCCCTGGGCAGCCTGTCCCAGGACTCTGTCACCCTCACAGTGAAAAAGTTCTTCTGCATATTGGTGTGGAACTTCCTGTGCTCCAACTTGAAGCCATTGCCCCTTGTCCTGTCTCCACAGATCACTGAAAAGGGGCTGGCTATTTCCCACACTTCAGATATTTATAAACACTGATCAGATCCCCTCTCAGTCTTCTCTTCTCCAGGCTGAACAGCCCCAGCTCACTCAGCCTTTCCTCATAGGGAAGATGCTTAAGTCACCTCTTTGTAGCCCTCCACTGGACAGATCCCTGTCTTTTTTATACCAGGGAGCCCAGAACTGGACACAATACTCCAGGTGGGGCCTGACCAGGACAGAGCAGAGGGGGAGGATCACCTCCTTCGACCTGCTCGCCACACTCCTCCTTATGCATTCCAGGATCCCATTGGCTCTCTGAGTCACCAGGGCACACTGCTGGCTCATGGCCAACCTGTCATCAACCAGGACCCCCAGGTCCTTCTCCACAGAACTCTTCTCCAGCAGGTCATCCCCCAGCCTGTACTGATACATGTGGTTATTCCCTCTCAGGTGCAAGACTCTACACTTGCATTTATTGAACCTCATTTGGTTTCTTACTGCCCAACTCTCCAGCCTGTCCAGGTCTCACTGAATGGCAGCACAGCATTCCTGCAAATCCATGAGGAGTAGCAATAATGATCTCTTATTAATTTATTGAACTCTTAAATTCCAGTTACTCACATTGCTGTGAAGGTCCCACCTCTCTCTCCTTGAACCACTTACCACAGACATCAGGGGTGTTAACATTACCCTCTACCCAGTCTGACTCAGAACCAGTTCCACTGCTTCTTCCCCCAAGGGAGGGACTTCAGACCGAACCAGAGCAGATACCTCCCCTGACCTCAATCTGATTTATTCAGGTTTTTCTTGAACTGGTGGTCCTACAGCTGAACAGTCACTCCCTTGCAGGGGTTCTCCCCACCCAGGGTAGGACTTTGCATTTGTCCCTGTTGACTTTGGTAAGACTTCTGCTGGCTAATTCCACCACCCTGTACTCTTTTGGTGGCAGCCCTGCCTTCAAGGGCATCCTTTTAGTTACCCTGGTTTGCTGTCACCTGGACACTCAATGGGAGAGTGCTTCATCATCTCCTCCAGGTTATTGACAAGGATTCTTCCTCTACAGCTTAAACATCATTCAGATCCAAGTTTATGGCTCTGGGAAGAGAGTATCAACTGGAGAGTTCACCTTCCAACTCAAGGGCAGAATTTACACTCAGTTTGTTGAGGCCAAAAATTTCTTCTCAATCTCAACGAAGGCAATTCCTCTCTTGCTACTGTGGTTCAAATCCTGTCTTTATTACCTTCTTGGCTTCCCACCAAGGCTCATCAATTGACCCTCAATATCTTCAGCAGGGGAATCTTCCCTTCTCCTTACCACAGATTCACAGAATGACTAGGTTAGAAAAGACCTTTAAGATCACTGAGTCCAACTGTTCCTGTCCTGTGCTAAACCATATTCCTAAGTACCTCATCTACCCTTTTTTTAAACACATCCAGGGATGGTGACTCAACCACTTGCCTGGGCAGCCTGTTCCATGTCCTGACAACTCAGTGAAGAATTGTTTCCTAACATTTAATCTGAACCTGCCCTGGTGCAGCTTAGTGCCATTTCCCCTTGTCCTATCACCTATTACACGTGTTCCCATGAAGGATTTCTATCATCTCTGCTTTTTCCTTCCCTTCTCCCTGAGATCTTTGATTTTCTTCCCTTTCCCACTTTTGTTGTCATACTTCTTTTCTACATCTCATATTTTTAGTTTCATCTTTTTCTGCCATTTTCTACCTCCCCATAGCTCTCCTGTTTCCCATGGTTCCTGTCCCTCTTACTGATACTTTTTCTCCTCCTTAAGAACAGCTTTCCTTTTGCTACTAACCCTGTGCTTGTAATCTTGGAAGATACTTTGATTATGTCAAGTCAGAGCATTCTCAATGTTATGAACTCATCTTATCAGTGAAGCCATCGAATGCAGGCAAGCAGCCAAGGTGAGACTGTATATCGAAAGAATACACAGTCCCCAAGGCACTGTCAGAAGGTATTCCCTAAGGTTGCTCATTTGTCTTTATTTCAAAGCATTTTGTTTCAAGTTCAAAACTGAGTAATAGGAGAGAAGCAGCTGAACCTTTATGAATTATCTCTATTGGGCTTTCAAAGTCTTTACTTTAGGACCACTTTCCCTTTGCGGTGGGACTTGCTGTCTTAAATTAATCAGTTCTTTCTGAAAGCCAAACTCTTGAATAACCTTACCCTATTCCTATGATACAGAGATATCAAAAATTTAGAGATATCACAATTTTAAGCTGTGTTTCTGAAAAAGCTTTGTCTATTATATGACATATTTTAACCTATTCATTGCATTTACCAACATTTTCAGGCCTTGAGAACTGAGTTAAAAATTTAGTATTTTCAGTATATTTTCTGTAAAAGAAATCAAAGTAAAAAGCAAGCATTTTTCTTATTCTAATTTACAGGCAAATGAAAACCCTCATTTAGTCAAAATCTTAAAAAATCCTGACTAAGAAGAGTACTGTTTGAATTACAGAAGACCAACTAAATTTAAATGAACTTAAAAGGCAAATTGGAGCTGATCTTATAAGAATTATACATTTAAAAGCAACACTTCAAAGAGAAATATTTTTCAAAGGACAGTATACAACAAACTAGTGAAAGATGATCTCATAATGACTAGCAAAATATTAGTACCAAAAGAATTCTACCAGTGGAAGAATATAGTGAAAGTTTAAGCTATAAAATATAGGAATAAAACAATCAGGAAAAGACAAATTAAAAAAAAAAAACAACCAATCTTTTCAGATGGCATAGAAGTTCTACCTTTTCTATTTTCTACTCTGGACTCTTGTTTGAGTTAACTGATATCTCTGCCTGTAGAAAGCTCACCATCTATTGAAAGAGTCTGTGTGCTTTGATAAACATGACCTAGAACCTGAACATAACCACCTTTGTTAATGTGCTTGACTTTTTCTGGAAAAAAGAGAAGATAAGGAGACAGAAAAAGCTAAGTGATACAACAGTTTGTTGCCTTTAAGCCATACAGACAATACAGAAGGTGCTTCTGTCAGTTTTAGACAAGACTTCTGGTGATGGTTTTGGAGGGCATATACTGTTTTATGTAGACATGGCCTCTGAAATTTGTATTGTGTGCGGATCACACTTGGTACACACCAGATCCAAATAAGTTCAATTTATTTGCATTATTTTTCTTTTTCTTGTTCCCTTCTGAAAGGTGTTCACCAACTTTCCTAATTCAGTGGATGACACAATTTTTCCAAGAACTTTCTCCTTCCTAGCCTTGCAGCAGTGGTGCTCTTTACTGACAGATATCAAGGGTGCTAACCATAACTCTGCTGCAGGCACCAGGGTACAACATGTAACCGCGATGCGCTCCACATCTGGTACTCCTCCTGCCTCAGGGTACAATCAGATGTGATGGATTCTTACAAAACTGAAACTCATTTACTTGTTGCAACTTATATAAGTCAAAATCTTTCAACTGTCCCATTATATCTTCACCATGGCACTATGGAAGAATTTAATCTTGTTTCCTAGTAATCCTAGGTATGGGTGTTGCAGGATCAACACCAACTGATAAATTCAGTTTCTTTCATTCCTTTCTTGGCCTGAATGTCTACCATAAGTAGTTTTGCTCTAACAGTTATCAGCTAACCAGACCTAAATTCTGCAGTTAGGGACAGGCAGTAAGCAAATATATTCATTGATTTTACTGATTCACAGTGATGCAAACAAGAAGAAGATATTAAATCAACATCAAAAAAACCCCCAAACCCCACCATGATGTGTTCTGAGGCATAGAGCAAATTTGTAAAATTGTTGTCTTCGTCAGATATGGACAAAGTAGTCAAGGAAGGCAGGTTTATGAGTGACTTTGTATACTTCCCTTCTGGCAAGGAATTTGTAGATTTAATTTGGCTTAGACATGGGGCTGAGGCGCTGTATCGTTGGCTTAACTTATTCCAAATGGACAGCCACACTAAAATCCCCACAATGGCCTTTATCTGGGGTTGTGGAGGGCTGCAAAGAGTGTACGGTTTTACCCAACAAAAGGATTTAGCTGGAGAAAACAGAAGAGATTCTGGGCACCCATACCCATCGTTAGGTTTGAAAGAGCTGTTTGGCATCATTTGCTCTGGCTGGAAGGCCTGTAATTAATTCCCAGCACCATCTCTGTACCAACAAAGGGAAAGAGTGTGGGTGTATGTTTGAATATCTGGTATATTCATAACTGGTGCATTTGCTTTTTAGTTTCAAAATTGTAAATGCGTGTTATTTTTTAACAAATCCACTGATATTGATCCATGTGGTCTGTGTTGGGGGTAGGGATGTTCTTTCACTAACAGAAAAGAGCAGGTCTTAGCTGGATGTCACACTGTCTCTAACCAAAACGACTATTTCAAAAGAGCAGCCTGCCGTTCAGTGTTTATTGTGATAATAGCTTTTTACTTTCCTGCCTCTTCCTGAAAACAATTCTTCACCGTTTATACAAACTGCAGGGGGGGGAAACAAGAGTGACCCACCAAGTTTGCACTGGTCTCCATTTAACTGTCCAGCAGTAACGGACTGAGAAAACCTCTCACAAGAGCACGATCTACAACCATCTCGTTTGGTGAGTGCACTATTTCAGGAACATCGTTCTGATCTGCTGAGCAACAGCATCCTGTGAGGGTCGGGTGAGTCTTTGCAGTGATGCAAGCAGCTGGGGCAACGCAATTACATGGCCAGGAGTGAAGGGAGAGGAAGAAAAAGTGGATCTGAGAGGGAAAAAGTATTCCCTTCTTGGAAGGCTTGAGCAAAATTCAGCAGTGATGTCCAGCAGTGGGGAAAAAAAAAAACAAAACATGGAAGAGGTTGGAAAGTGGCAGACAAAGAGTTGTCCTCTCTCCTCCTCTCGCATCTAGCATGAGGCAGGAGGAAGAGTGGGGGATGTCAGTGAGATCACCCCAAGAGGAGGATGTCAGCCTGACTATCTATCCCTCCTTTGCCTTATGTTCTTTGGTGATGAGACTTGCTATAGTCTCATCTTACATACAAACCATGATCACTCTGTCAGGGGAAGATTGGCCAAGTTACATGCATTTCTAGGCAATGCTCATCTTCTAGACCAAGAAGGCTTTTGGCTTCTCAATGTGCATGAGGATGCCTACAAAATATCCCCATCCCAAGCCATTTATCATGCATTAATGCAGGAAGGCAGCAGTTCTCATACAACACAGCGTAGCACTGACAGTATCCTCATCATCATCTTTTCATAGGATAGATCCATCTATCGTTCACCTCCCTTGAGGAAAAGGGTGTGTTATCAGATTTCTTGACAGGAGTTTCCCCTAGTCCAGAAACACATTTCTGTGGAAGTTTCCCTTGAACTCAGCCAGAATTACCTTTCTGTCACTTTCTGATTTCTCCAGAGGAGAGCACTCTGGGCTGAGGCCTTCAACTGGTATTTGATAGAAGTTGTGATATTTTTGCTCATAAGACTGCCAGGTGGCCTGCACAGGGTTTTTTCACATTCAAGGAATATTTTTGCCTTCAGGCAATGGGCTCAGTTGGTTTTCAGTACAGTTTCTCCTGGAGGAGCACTGGCAGGAGCCACAGGGGTCCAGTGCCTCTGCAGTTGGAGTTAGCTCTTGGACGAATACTGCCTTAGCAAACAGAAACATCTGCAAGGAAGGCAGGGGCATGCATGCATTGTGAACCTTCAGTTCCAGGAGAGTGCTGTGTATCACTAAGTAAAGCGAACAACATGAAGACATTGGTCTGGATGTGATCCAGACATCCTCCTGTTTGGCAGAGGATATAATTAATATTAAAAGTCTGAAGGCACTGAGTACTTGTGCAATACAATGATACTGGTTATTTCTACTGACCACCATGCATAGCCTTCAGTATTGAAGAAACATCTAAATAATATACCTTGTATCTTAAATACACTGTTTACTGATGAAATGACAGAAAAGAGGAAAGCTAGGAAACCATTAGAAAGCTAGTAGAAACCATTCGTTAACAGTTCTGGTTATTGTGTTTGCAAATATTACAAATAATAAAATGTTAATATTTTGGAAGAAAGAAGAAAGGTTCTTTCTAGAAAACAGAAGATTTTTCTTAGATAGCAGAGATTCAGAGAAGAATTTAGGGAATATCATAAGCAATCACCTGGAAATTAGCTCTGATAACCTGTGGAAACTGAGTTAGTGCAAATAACAAAGGAATGCCAAGCAAAACTAGTAGAAACAATAGTAATGCCACCTAGCTGCCATCCGGGGCTTTTCATGGCAGAGTTCAAAGCCCAAAAGGAGTAATTAGAATGGAGAGATACTAAATTTATTTGGTTCCGTGGAAATGAAACCATGTAACATAAATGGGGGCGGGGGAGGGGGGGCGAGAAGGGCAGTGGGAAATTTAGGGAGGCTGGAAATCAGTTTAGGGTAAATGGAACAAGTTATGATGTCAAAGCCAAGAGTTTCATACAATGAAATACTTTATCTTATTTTAGAAGTATTATAATGCTTTTATTTTACAGTCAAGTTTGGATGAAAGCATTATTTTCCAACTAAAAGTTACATTTGACAACTTTACAGGGCAACCTGTAATTTTTTTCCATTTCCCTCCTGACATGTTCAAGCGAATTTTCTGAGTACATTTCTGGTGGTCCAGCACATCAGATAATGCTCAAAGCTGAACTGGCTTGTTCTCACAATCACAGCTGCATTTCACTTCCTGGCGACCTCAGGAGCCAGGAAAAAATACTCTTTTTTTTCTGTGCATAGCTTTATTGTCATTTTTCTCCTCCCTCCAGTAGCTGATGGGGTGGGTGGTGCCTAGCAGAGGGCAGAGCTGTAAACCCTCCTTTCAGCATCTCCTGCTTTGCCTGCATGTGCAGAGCTAAAGGAGGTGCTAGATTTGATACCTAAAAGGAAAATTCCCTCAAAGCCAGATTGTCAGCAAATTTGGAGGGTCTTATATTCCCCCATCAGCATGAGGGATTACTACACCCATCCATTCCTTGCTTTGGAGAGATTTTTGGGATTTGGGGGTGTCCCAGTTAGGTCCCATGTCCTACCTGTGATATGCAATACTTTAGTGCATTGTATTAGTAATGAGGCTGAAAAACTCTAGCCCTAGTTAATGTGATCTATGTAGGAGATTCTAGAGGAAACTTAAAACCTGTGAAGTCAGACTGTGTGATCTGACCTGCTGGTCCCTTCTGGCCATGAGACATCACAGCAGAGCTAGGATTTGGCAGGAAACTCCCTGCTTACCAACATATAAGACTGTGTTACATGATACTTATTGTTTTAAACACAAGATGCCTTCCTAAGGACCCCATCCGACCTTAATTGGAAACAACAAGAGTCTGTGCTTTCGGATTAAAGGCTCTCATACATTAGTAATAAATCTAATAAAAAAAATTTATTACGTCCTCCGCACTGGCCAAACTTAGGGCAGATAGTGGTGTTCTCAGTGCTGGTTAGGACTCAAGCTGCAGAGTGTACACATCACTGTACAGCCATCATCGTTCACATGAAACCCTCCATATGTGGCACAGAGCTCCTGCATAACACTTTTTTGTCCATATCTAGAATGAATGGCTAATGTGCATTTGCACTTTCAACTTGACTCCAAGATTATCAGAAGCCCTTCCATGTTTAGGAGGAGCCAAAGGTCACACATGACAACAATGAAAAGAAGGCAAAGTTTGCAATTGCAATTCCTTTTTTTGTCTGGAAAGAAGACCTTTTATGCTAACAAATGTATTTTGCCTTTACCTGCGGTAGTACCTCTCACATAACAGAGGAATTTCTAGCTCTGGATGTGATAATGCGTGCCTTGGCTGCTGGTACAGTTTATGCATGTGTGTTCATACTGCATGCAAGTATTACAAATATACTAGGAGGTATTTTTGTGAGCGGTTGCAATTGCAAAGTCCTTAAAATACCTATGCCAATAGAAATTCCCTACAATTATTCCACTACCCAGCAATGTTCACAGAAGCTGATAAGCAGGCATTTCTTTTATTCCAGTGCTGGGGAACACAGGAGATAGTTCCTCCAAAGATGCATTCACCCACAAGTACAAAGCACAACATATTTATAGAATTTTTTAGCCAAGTTATTGTTTAAAATTGCATTGAATGCTTGCTTCTTAATTGGACCTTTGCAATGACTGGCTTTCAATTGCTTCACTTTATCTATATTCTTACTCTATAAGATTCATTGGTTGACTTCGCTGGTTGTTTGAAATACAAAGAGGGGAGGGGAATGATTAGCATGTTTATGTTATTTCCTGGAAGTCATTATCATGCCTGCTTTGGTAGGGGGGTTAGACCTGATGATCTCTTGAGGTCCCTTCCAACCCCTACAATTCTATGATTCTATGATCATATTCAAATGTTGAGCGAGGGTCCTCTGGAGGTCATCAATAGTCTTCCTCACTGTGTTCACGACTGAACTCTTCCCTTGCACATGCTCATTTCATCTGTCTCTGGTATTCCATGACCACAGCCAGTTTCTTCTGGTACCTATAACCAGTAGCCATTGTTTTAACCAGTAGCCATTGTTTTAACCCAGAGTACACAATGATTCCCATCTTAGTTACCTATTCTTAATGGCCTTAACGTACTACTATATTTCCTTCTAATTCAAAATCATATTCTGAACTAAAACCAAAATAACCTAGAGTTCAACCCATTTTATTAGGATGACTGTAATATTTTGACTGCTAATAAAATTCACACTTCTTGGCAAGATTAATTCAAAATGTGCATGACTTATAGCAAGGAATTTCTAAAGAAACTTTCATTTAAAGTAAAATCAGTAAAATTAAGGTGATAAGTATCCAGGGTTCTGTTTCTCTGGCTTGCATGGTATGTAGATACTAATTCAAAAATGCAGTGACAGGAGCCCGACCTGTGCATTATCGTATTGACATTCTGCTATGGGTATGATTGGAAAGCCAAAGCAGTTTACTAATCAGCAATCCTGCACTCTGGGGAGATCTCTATATCATCTCACTGTTGTCCCTAGTGCTCTGTTTGTCCATGCCATATACACATTAGCTCACTACTGATATCCAGTCGACAGTTAACCAACTCATTCCCAGTGTAATATTGCTGGGACATAAACCACAGGGGAGTTTTACAGGTGGCTGGCCCAAGGTTTACCCCAGCAGAGGCGATTCAGGCTGTACCCACCATCCAACCTAGAATATTATAATGCATCCCACTGTCAGGATGTTATGCATATTACAAGGTGGTAAAGAAAATGAAAAGAATTTTTCAGATTGATGCAGGATTCAGCATAGATTTACAACCTGATGGAAAATGCAAGCTTTGGAAAAAAAAAGGGGGGGGGGGGAAAGAGGGGGGAAAAAAGAAAGCACAGCACAGGGAAGTTCTTTTTCATATGTCAGAGCTAGGAACTACATCTGGGCCAGTCTTCATTAATGATCACTGCAGGATTTTTAATTTTGTAAGAAATGCCCTAGATGTAACTTGGAAGGATACTATGAGGAATAAGTCTTTTAACTTCCAATCTAATTACTGTGCTGTTTGATATTCAGCCTTTTGTTCCCAGAAATTTGGTTGAGATATTCCTGATCAAAAGGAAATAAGTGCATTTTTTAAAATTGCAGAGCTGTCCAGAACTGGTAGCATGAATGAATGTCTTATAAGTAGTGTTTATTTTATACTAGGCTTGTTTATTGTTATAGTGATATGTTTCTGCAATAACGATACCATTGAATTAGCAATGGTCAAATTCTAGTATGGGTATTTCTCTTCCATTTCAATTTATCTTCCTTTATTTTTTTCCCTTCCACTGCCAGATCTCTGCAACCCTGTATCTGGATTTACTAACTCTCCAAGTTTTGAATTCATTCTTGTACACTAAGTGAGGAAGTTCTCCAGTTTCCACATTTATAAAATTATAATACTTCCAGAGATCTTATTTTATGTCTTTGGCTCATTGTATTCAGGTAGGTTTGACATAATAAACAAAGTGTATGATTTACATCTGAGTCACCAACTCAAACCAATAATAAATACCGTGGCATCAATGGGGCCAGCAAATGTAGAAGAAATGATGGAGAAAACATGGATAACATCTGTATGCATTGCCAACCACTTTCTGCAGTTACATTTTCTGAAATGATAGAAGAACAAGAACTAATAATTGCATTCATTGTTTCTGTCCAAAGTATTGCAATCCGAGAACATTCCACTCTGCCCATTATTTCTAGTTTGTAGACCAGCTGACTGCATGGTGGACTTGTGAAGTTCTGAACTGCTCTGCCTCAATAAAAATGAATAAATTCTGTCACCCAAGAAACTCACACTGTGGAGTGATGAAAAAACTGTGCGCCTCTGGGTACATTCTTGGGTGAAATTACTTATAATGCATGTTTTTCATCTGGAGCACCTATACTCACCAAGAAGCTAAGACTGGGATTGGAATAGCAGGAGCACTGTAAACATTGACTGGTCCAAAACTCACAAAATCTACTGTTTATATTACTGATTTTGGAAGGATTTAAATCATGGACTTAATTACCTGAGAAGGCTTGCGCAACATAGGATTGTGAATTATTGCATTTAATATTCTCATGGCATTATCAAGATATATGGTGACGTACAACAAGTAAACTGCCCAGAGTGATTCATAAATCTGTAAATTTATAAGTGATTAAGTTAAACAAATGCACAGTGGAAAAATAAAATTATTATTAGTGTCTCAGGGAAAACATTATTCTCCCGAACCTTGCCCTGTGCAGTATTTTATTTGTGCCATGTCTTGCTCTGTAAGATAGAGAGTGAAAGAGCACAATTGCCTTATAGTCTGATGGACCTGTCATGTGGAGAGGTTTTTTTCTAAAAGCCAAGAAATCACTTGTCAATGTCAAGTCACCCATCCCCAGTGTGACATTCGCATTGTGAGTCGGAGCACAGCTTGGGGGACGACAAAACAGTATTGCACACTTGGACCCCATAACTGAATGTGAACAAATGTAATACTCAAGTTCAGCTTTCAAGATGAAATAAAAGATATCTCACCCATGAAAGGGGATTATTATCTCTGGTATAGAAGTGTGACCCCTCGTTAAAATATCCATGGTCAAGTCCATCTCATCCAGTAAGGGCTTCTTTTTGTTCTGCTGCATTGTTTTAGTTGTCAAAGCCCACATTTTATTTTGAATCAGCCTGTGGGAATTAGAAGTGAATCCGATCAAATTCTCATGGAACTTTTACCAGCTCTATTTTATCCTGTAACACAGCATTGTACTGGTCACTAAAGTTACTTTGCAGAAGTTGGAATTCACTATGTTTATGCTGAAATCAGCCAAACTTTTATTGTATTGCAAGCATATATTTTTTAAAATCTGCTAACTAAAGAAGAAACACAATTCCTAATGCAGGCTGTGACACGTGATAAAAACAGGATTAAACAAACCTAAGGGTTTTGTCATATTATTCTATAAAAAATCAAAATGTTGAAGACATACTTTGATTTAAAATTGTACATCTGGAATTATTAAATAATTATTGTTTAATAATTATCCAGATCTTGTGTCTCTTGTTCTGTGGCTGAATATTTACACTTTAGTGAGTAAAATCATCTATATATTGGAAATTTATTAAATAGTTTGAAAAAGTCAGTCATTAATGCATGGAGATACAAAGCCTTTTGCTATCTGCAGCATTTCGAGTTAAAAGATGTGCCGTATCTTAGTTACACCCAATTAGTTAATGTCAACTACATACTTCAATACCGTAGATATTTCAATTAAATCAGGGTGGCTGCTTCCTATTTACAGTCATGCTGGACTCGTGTTCAGGCAATCATTTGCCCTGTTTTCAGAGGCTTCTCTTTTTTTTCAGTCTCACTAGAAATCGGGGAGTAATTTGAAGGAGGATAGGTAAATCTTTAAACTACCTACAAGCACCAATGTGCAACAGCCCTGGCTTCAAAAGAAAATTAACTGGGGTCAGAGAGCAGTCAGTACATGTGCTTACACTTAACAGTCGGCTAGTTCTTGAAAAAAAGGTGGTACCATTGAAAGCGTCATGGTGACTAACTATTAAAAGAAGCATATAGAAAGGCACTGAGGTAGGAGTCCTTTTTTAGGAATAGAAATCTTAGGGGATGACAGGAGATGTAATGGAGAAGTTTGGGATGGATTTGATTCCTGTATTTGCCCTACAAGCAAGCAGAAACTCCCATCAGATGTTTGCAAGAGCTGGGAAGAATGCGAAGGCAGGAAACCATTCAAGAAGACAGCAATATTCCTGGAGAAGCAAAGAGCAGACGTGTGTCTTGGTGCCCCTGAGTAGGATGCCAGTGCAGAGGGTGGTGCTGGGTGAGCCCAGGTGCTGTCAAAGGGAATTGACAGTAACATTTCTGCAGTCTCAAAGTCACCTACTCACCAAAGAAGCAGTATAAACTACAGTGTCTAAACCTTCTACCCACACTTCAGTTTTCTTCAAGGAAATACATCCCCTGATATCTTGTCATATATCTTGCAAGATAGGTACTTTTCCATATGATGAAGGATTTTACACTGAGGAGTTGTTCAGTTGTTCAGCATAGGTAGAGGCTCTCTGTATTTGTGAATAAGTTTCAGTGACTTTCAAAGACACAGTAACACCAAAAAAAAGCCCAAACATGTTTCTTGTAATGCTCAACAAAGGACCCTTTGGCAAAAGAACACATTAATTCAACAACCTCTGAGGTATTATTTGTGAAAATACATCATTTTCCATATTGGATATCACCCCCAGGTAGCTTCCCTTTGGCCAGTAACCTAAAAACACTTCACTTTTCTTCATTTGTAATTTTCTTTTGTATACATTCTTCATCTACTTCAGCTGAGGGGAATTTAACATTTATGTACCAAGTTCTTCCATGAAGCCTTACTCCTTGATTCATATACGTTCTGACAACATACTTCAAGTGCTTTATTTTAATAAGGACTGTTTTCATTACACTGTTTGGGATTTGGTGGGAGAAACACACTTGGAGAGTTGTCTACCTCTTAAAAATGTAGCTAAAGGCCTTTAAGGTCCTGTTTCTTAGACCATAAAACTTGTCTGTGATGATTGAAATGAGAATTCTGTTTGACCTTTTGTGACTTAATTTCACGCTTGATTTCCACTGCTGCCACTACTTTACCTCAAAGACTGTAGCTGGGTCCCTCCGACGGAGGGAGTTCGCTCAGCAGCTCTGGATAGAGAGGTGACTCTCTGTTCACGTCCGGCCTCTCCTTCTGCCAAAATTACCCAATTTTGGTGCAGAACTGGCCGTTTAGTCTCAAAATAAAACACACATTCTTTTTCAACCCCCTCCTATTTGCATTCCTGTCTAATGTGGCCATATGTGGGACAATAACTGTGTAGCCCTCATTTATTCTTAAAATATCCTTCCCTACGGATTTTAGTGATGGAACAATTGCAGCCTGTAAATTTATATTTATATCTACTTGATATTTCAGCAAATGTTGCTCCTGATACTCTAGTTTTACTCATGTAAACATGGAAATAGCATGATGACCCATGTCCTGGTCTATCCAACATATACCTGTAACCAGTAGTATCTGCCACCACGTGCTCCAGTAAACCATCGGTTCTTGTCTTTTTAAACATTCTGTTTTATCCTTCTCTTTTATCTAATTCAGTCATGGTTGACAGAATAACGGACAGTTAAACACCTTGAAAGTTTACAGAATGTCTGTGTAATGCCAATGTCTTTCCTATATCTAGGGCAAGAAAATTAGTTTCTCTAGGTCTGCAGGAGAAAGCTTTCTAATTTTGAGCTGAGAGCTCACCATCAACAGCATGGAAATCATTAGCCAAGGTCACTGTAGGCTTGATGTCATTTCAATCTTCTGGACCTTCAGGTTTTGACATTTGTGCAGGGAGATTGACACCATTGATTCTTTGTGATGGGCCATGCCATGTACTCAATCACTTCATCACACTTGCTGTCAAATAGCCTTTCACAGATAACAAGCATAGGGTGCTGTTAGTCAGGACTCAGCTGCAATTTTCAGTCAGACTCTACAGGAAAGCAAGCTGCTTCTGGGCACTTTCATGCTTTGCTTTTGTATGAGCAATTCCAGTAGTAACGAAAAACTATTTTATCTATAAACACAATCATGAAAAAGACTAAAAGTCTAAAACCATTGTGTGTCAATGTTCCTGCCCTAGGTAGCACAAGTAGAGGTATAGACAAAGTGGACTGTAAGCTGCTACAAGAAGGTGAAAAAGTGGTAAGATAATGAAATGTTGCCTACAAGTCTCAAAATGCAAAGCTGACTGTATGCAAATAAATATGTAGGCATCCTTTTTAGAACTTGTGGTATAGGTTCTGGAGATGAACCCCTTCAGATTCTTCACCTGCATGAAGTTGGGAGCGCCATGCAAACATATACCAGCAAGAGGTCTAATGCAGGTACAGCTGCCTTATTTCAACTGTCTTCTTAGTAGACACATTGTCATCACAACAAATCAGTCTGCTGAAACATGGTTGTCCACATCTGAGATGCACTTTAACAGATTATTTTTCTTCCAGGAAGTCAAGTTGCATTTGAAGCAGAAGCCTCTCCAAAATGCCATACCAGAGTAATTTTTAACTGTATGTTAAGTTAGTTTTGGATGAGGGAAGTGTTCAGGAATGGAAGGAGACCATGATTTTGAATATGTCCCTTTTCAAACTGCAAGTGAGAAGTGTTTCTACAACACAGCAGTTTCCCGATAGCCTGAGAGAGTCCAGAGAGCAGTCAGCCTGGGACCTCCCACAGTTTCTACACCACGGAAGCCCATCTGACTTCTGCTTAGTCAAAATCTATGCGATTATCTTTTAAAGCAGCTAAGCACAGCTGATTCCTTGTGTAACAAATAGTAAAACAGTTACTTATGTCAGTAGGGCAATTTCATTACCAAAATGCCTGAAAGCACATTGGTACAGTGAACTATATACTATATTCACTTAGCAGATAGATATAAAAATAATAGTAATTAAAAAAAAATGAAAGAGAGAGAGAAATTCTATAGTTCAGGCTCAGCAGAGGAATGCCAGATGTACACAGATGCTGGGAAGAGCAGGATGAGCACCAGGAAGAAGGCGACAGCAATCATCTGTTCAGCAGCTCAGTCATTCATTGCGACCCAGAGCTCTTCACACAGACTCTGCCCTGCTTGTCAGCAAAGGTCACAATCTTACTTCACAGGGATGAAAATCCAATTATAGAAATAAAAACCATAGCACTAACAAACAATGTTTAAATTTATGGGTTATAATTACCTCCATTTTCTCATCTCTCATTTACGTATAGTCTAATTAGTATACAAAGTCTTTCTGGTCAGGACCTATATTAAAATTCTGTCCCCAACAAAGCAACATTAGCACAGGATTCATATTAACCAAAATACAATTAGACACAAGTGTTTACACTTAGTGTTTACAATTAGTACACCAGTGTGTTTCATCTTGGCGTGATGAATTATCTTGGACATTTAATCTCATTTACAAATTGGCATGCATACATAAATACTACTTGCTACTACCATAAATACTACTTTAAATCTCCACTGATGTGCTTGGGAAAAGGTACTGAGAAACAGTGTATTTCATTTGTCTGTACAAAAATCTTAGCACTTCCACTTATCTTTACAGAACCAATGAAGCTGAGTATATCTCCCCTCACTCTCATACAAACTCTGTATTACTGTCCTGCTTAGATTATTGTCTTATTATTAAAAAATTAAAATGTTATCCCTGCAATTATAGACTAACATCAATCACATTCTTTCTTCATATTTCTTTCCTTGGCACATTTATTAAACAGGTTTAGGGCACTGAATTTTCATTTTATAAACAACCAGCATATTGTAACAGAAATTTTCCAGAGTAGGGTTTGAGTTGATCAAAAAATTACCAAGATAAAACCAAAGAACACTTCATTTCTGTTACATTCAGAATTAAACCTGCCAATGAGAATATATTTCACCAAGTAAAATATGTCTTTATTATAAAAGAAGGTAAAAGGGGATGATAGAAATCAAGGGATGCGTTTTCAATTGCTGCTTCTTCTCATGCAGCTTTGGCATTCAGATTTATTACTTTATGACTTTAAACTAATTCCAAGGTCACACATACATCAAAAAATAAGTGCTGGGGAGGTTTGGAGGTAACAGTAGTGGCAAACCCTGAAAATGAAGATGTCACTTGCAATATTTCCCTAGCATAGGAGATGATTTTTCATGCCATTCAAGATGTAAAAAGCTTGATCCCAAGTGCCAAACGATCCCTATCCTGGAAGACTGTCTACAATGTCCTGAGAAAACACAAATCACTGCTTTTCATTCCTCCCCTCTGAAAAACAGGAAGTGCATTTTTCCCATGGATGTGGAATTCATTGGATTTCACGACAGCAAATTTAAACACCTAGTACAAAACTTCACACAGGAGAATATCCTCTTTTCCTGATACTTCAGACCTCTTGATCCCTTTCTGTGCTCAGGTGCGATCCGTACCTATTGGAGAGAGACTTTTTTTCTGACCCCAGCAGGGCACAGTCTGCTATTATTTGAATAATGGTGGAGACACAGCATAATCTCTAAAATACTCCAAATACTCCCATCAAGTAATTTACAGATTTGTTGGATTTAGTTAATTTGTTGAGAACCAGTTATCTTGAAAAAAAGATTTAGACAGGCTGATGCAAAAGCCACATGGATAGTCACCCTGTATGTTACACAATATAAATATTTTTAAATTATTTTAATGTACAAAATAATCCACGTGTTTACAAATGTTCATAGAAACACAATCAAGAAAAAGAAGAAAAAGCGTGCTTCAGCTTCTTACACCAAATTGCATTTGAAAGGTTCTTGCTAATGAATGCAACCTGAGATGAAAGCACAGGAAACCTGCTTCCTAACTAAAGGAGCCTCTTAAAAACACATCCCCAGAAAGGCAGATGGACAGAGGGAACATAGGCCCTGCAGATTCTGAAGAACAAAAGAGAATATGCCTATCGAAATGATGCTGGCTTCAGAGAGGTCCTTTCACATGGGTCAGACATGGAAATACTCTCTGATAAGTGCAGAGGTAGTGGAAAGTCCATCCAAACCCTGGGAATCACTCTGGGATTGTTAAAATCAAAATGGAAAAAAACCACCAGCACAATAAATAAAAAAAAGCAAAGACACACCAGAGAGTCATCAACCCTTTGTGAACTACCATTCCGCCATTTCAACTGGGAATACAAGTGTAAGGATATACCAGCTAGCCTCTTGCCTATTTATGGGAAACAGACATAGAAAAGGACCTTGGTGAACTTTTAGAAACAAATCCCTGTCACTTCTGGGTTTTGGTTTGTTTCTTTTTTTGTTCTCTTGAGCACAAAAGCATTACCTTTTCCATTCCCTTATTAAACTTCAGAGAACAACTGACTAATGTGGGTATATGGTCACTTCCCACAGTCACTGCTGTATCTGAAGAAATGAGAAAAATCACAAACTGGATCAAACTGAACAACCTCATTCTCTACTTGGCACTGGTAACTTGAGAGTGTATTGCCTGGATGGCATGTGATCTTTCCATGGTTTATTACACTGCCTTCACAATTCTCCCTACAAGGCAGGTCAGCAACAGGGTACAAGATCCTGCTTCCAGTGGGAGTTAGATGTCAAGGCAGAGTTGGATTTTAATGTCTTCTAACACTTTCAAATAAAAAGAAGACAACCACAAAACCTTTGCTACAGCAAAGAAAAGAGCTTGTTTACAAGGTCAAAGCAAAGAGCAGCTCAGTGAGTGGAACAGTCTCTTGGCTTGGATTACTCTGGGAACTGACTAGAAGCCCTGTTGTGGTCATTCAGGATGGATATCAGGTGTCTCTCCAGCCCTCCAACTCAAGGTTACCTGACTGATCCTGTTTGCTGGAGTCCTCATTAAATTGGTCACAGAGAACAGTGCTGGAGGAACTTCCTGCAGCTCTTCCACCCTGTTTCCTGTGGTTTTGCAATGCCACCTCAAAAGCACAGGAGGAACAGAAACAGACAGGCATCTCTTGGCAAAACAGTGACTTTGTTTACTCCTGAAGTGGACTTGGGGAAAGAAGGGAGGGAAGGAGGTGGGGAAAGAAAGAAAGAATAAAGAGAAGTACCTAGAAGTGATATTTCTGAACTGCTATTTTATTCTCATGCTGTCAGCTAGGCCCCATCTTGATGTGGCCTGGCAAACACCGACTATGTTGAGCATCACAGAATTTTAGCAGGATTAACAATGGTGTCTTCATGTAATTCCCAGTTTGAAAAGAATTTGAATATTTGGCAAGTTGTTAGGTTAGATCCTTGGAGCTGAAAAGAAGTAATGTGAAGATCAGACAGCCACATTAATAGAGACAATGCAAGGAAGCCTGAGAAAATTTCCACTGCAGTCATGTGTGATACTACATTTAAGACAGTACCACCTCTGGAAAATCTTCCCATTAATTAAACAACTATACACTGTTGCTGTCTCTAACAAGTGAATGATTCTGACATCTCTAAATCTTTGGTGTCAGACTTCTCATGGTCCTTGAATGCCTCTTGATGCTTGTGCAAGACACAGACGTTTGCAGCTTCAATACAACGACATGATCAAAAGAACATTAAGTGACAAGATAAGTAGTCCAGATAATAGCCCCTGGCAATCCTAGGTGTGCATGTGTCAGCTGAAGTCTTTGAAATACAAGATTTCTGCATATCCTCTATTTAGCTCGTGCATTACCACAGACAGTGGTGGATGCTCAATGATTTTTCCAAGTTTTCAAGGTCACAGTGCCATCCTATGTATCTTAAGCTTTTAAATGAAAAAAAAAAAATAAAAAAGCTGTTCAGCAGGAGGCACTTTAGCAGCTTTCTTCCTCCCCCACACAACCAACAACAAGGCGTACAAACAAAGCCTTGGTGACTGAACATTAACCAGGGCGATTCAGACACAGAGTACATGACATGCAGTTAGACCAAACAAGTATCTTTTGGAAAACATCCATGCTAAGCTTTACACTCCAAACGACAGAGAACCTTCCAACAGCCACAGCAAGCTACTTCAGTGGTGAAAATCAGTCACCGCAAAAAAACTAAAAAAGACTAGATAAGTATCCTTTTTTCTTTTTCTGTCTTCCCTTTTAACTATGAGATATTGTTACGCACTTGAATGCTTACAAAGGGACTCAAAGACCCTAATTATAGGCTGCAGGCAAACTCCTTTCTAAATTTCTCTTTGATGAGATAAATGGGTGAATTCCTCAAATTTCTCAGTGTAATATTTTTTTTTTACAGACCTCAAATCATCTTTATGATTATGCCCTTGTCTCATCACTCCTTTTTCAGTAAATATGCCATTTCTTTAAAAAATCCTTTTATTCTACTCATCTTGTATATGGTCTGCATACCCCACCTACTTTAAAGTATCAATTCCTTGTTTCTGCCAAGATAAATTTCTTGGTGGCTAGTTTCAGAGACAAATTTGGATCAAATAGTGCAGTTATCTGCCCAGACTGAAGTGATCAGGCAAAGTTTGCAAAGGCTTATTTTTAGCTTGATTGTAGTTAACAGCATAACGATGTAAACTTAGTTCTTAGCGTATTAACACGGTTCCTAGCACAGGTTGCAAAAGGTACCTGAAACACTGGGCAAAAGCTTTGCCTATTAGTCTCTACTTGCATAGGCATTCCACATGCAGTAAACAAATTAGAGTAAAGCTTGCTTGGGTACACTTCTGAGTGAAAAGCAGGAAATCCTTAATGGCAAATGTTGTCTTGCAAAATTTCTTTTATTTTTTTCTCCTTCAGATGCATCCCTCTTTCCCTCTTTCTGTGAAATTGGTATCATACTTTTTGTTTATAAACTGGCATATTAAAAAAACTTGTTCATTAACCTTTTTTTTGCACAGTGAAAAGGTGTCTGAATATCACACTGCCATAAAAAGAGGGCATAGTGTTGAAACATGGCTATCTTTGGAGTTTTCATGAGAAAAACCCAACCTTCCCTACCATCTCTGGGAGTTACTGCTGTATTAGTTGCTGCTACCTTCTTCAGGTGTCTTTGTTTAAGAAGCACTGCTATTTACTCAGAGGGGAATTTTTATACAATAAAACAGTGGAACATGGTTTTATGGATTATGTCATGTTCCATGAAGTCATCAGTGTCATTGAAGATATTGGAGGTGTACTAAAATAATACATGGAAGGATATCTTGAAAAATTTCTGTGGCTGAATAAACTCCAGATGTTAGCTTTTCATACCATCTCAGACCAGTATGTGCTGAAATATTTGGCAGATAGAAAGCAGAAACTTGTTGCAGCTGGTGATAACCTTTGATGAGATCAAGCTTCAGAAAAACAATGGTACCATTCAGTGCAGGAATTATGTCATTTACTGTTGGTGTGATATGGTGCTCTCTTTACAGTGATCTTTCTTTATTGCCTTTGCAAGAATTTTTGGAGCCATGCAAATTCATCCCTTTTTTACAATGTAATCTCTCCATTTCCTAAGAACCATGTAAAAGAGATTTCAGCAGAGTCCTGTCCCACACCTCCAGCTTCCGCTGTCCCATCCTGCTGCCAACACTGGCAAGGGTTCTACTGCTACTAATATCCATCACCAATTGCTTCAGCTGCAGGTAAAAATTCCTAAGTTTTTATCATACAAACACAATTATTTGTGCTACAGTATATGCACTTCAGTTTGAAGTGGATTCATGGCTAACTTTAAACCACTTTCACTTGAATGTCCTTTAAATACCTAAATAGGGACCAATCAGCATTAGGATAAACTCATTAACACCCTTGAAAACAAGGCAGGAGATTACCATGAGGTAGAGGGTATAGTGTAATTTAACTATTTCAAGCATGCTGAGTGAGATTACCTTTCTTCTAAGGGACTGGGCAAATTGGATGAGGAACTTCCTGAATCTTGAATCCATGACCTGTAGGCAAAATGACAGAACAGGTGAGAAGGGCAAATGTTATTCCTTCATAGAGAAGAGGGGGACTTGAAAAGAGAACATAGTCATCTTGACTGTGGTTTCTGAAAATATACCAGAATAATCAGTCATACTAATTGTATCTCCTGGATGTCAGGAAAAGGAAATAAAAATAAATTTTAAAAAAAGGGGCAGCAGATTTGTCTAGAAGAAACCCAGTCAGGCTTTTGTCATGATCCTATGGATTGCATCAGTCTTAGAAAAAAACATGACTATGTCATGACCTCATTACAGCGTTTGACACAACTTCATACAATATTCTTATAAACAAACTCTAGAATAAAATGCTATGAACTGTTTGAATACTGTTAGGGAGACATTGATTCTGGAGGGTATTTATTAGTTCACAGAATCACAGGATATTAGGAGATGGAAGGGACCTCAAAAGATTATCTAGTCCAACCCCCCTGCCAGAACAGGGCCACCCAGACTGAATCACTGAGGAACACATCTAGGCAGGGTTTGAATGTCTCCAGAGAAGGAGACTCCAACCTCTCTAGGCAGTCTGTCCCAGCGCTCCTCACCCTCCGACACCTTCCATCACGGTGAAAAAGTTTCTCCTTATATTCACATGGAACTTCCTCTGCTCCAGCTTGCGCCCATTGCCTCTTGTCCTATCGCTGGCCATCACTGAGAAGAGTCTGGCTCCGTCCTCCTGACTCTAGTCATTAGTTCCTCCTGTTAAACTAAAAGATTATCTCAATCAAGAGTTTACATGGGTTTTGTTCAGTATTTTTTTTAATTTTATTGTAGTTATTTTCATTTGGTTGCAAGTAATTTCCTTAGCAAAACAGATGAAGGAAAAAAGTTTGCATATTACATCTGCACACAATAATCCTTAAATATCTTTTTGTGAAAAGGAATAGACTGAAAATTATCCTGATATTTTGAAAGAAAAAAAATAGAGCTGAGAGACATGCTATGGCAGGAATGATCGGTCGCACAAATATAGCTGTGGAACTTGTTGCTGGAGAGACAAGAATCTGGGAGTAGACAGTGGCTCACAGGCTTAACATGTTACAAAGATTTAACATTTTCCTGGAACACATAAAAAAGACCCGCATTCTGAAAAACAGCTGAAGTAGTCCCGCTGCGCTGCTGGTATGGCCTTAATTGGAATTTTGTGCCCAGGTTTGGAATTTTTTTAATAGAACTTCAAGAAATGGCTCAATTGAAGAGAAATTAACAGAGAAAAAAGAAAAATCAAAGTTCTAGGAAATGTAACTTGCAAGGAACAACTGAAATTCTGAAGAATTTCTTTGAAGTACTTCTTAGACATAATATCTTGGGAAAGGCCAAGACTCAGGAAGGTCTGGAGATGAAAACCACAAATTTGCTTTTGAGTTCATCACAGAAGTGAAAGGTCCAGATCACAATCTCCATGTGGTGCTACATGCAAAGGAAAAGTTTTATATTTTTTTAGTGTGGGTATGCACTGGATGCTTGCCTTTTAGCCAGTAACCAGTAGCTTTACAGTTTTTCATGTCAATGCATGCCTGCCTGTAATTATTATTTTACATCACAATTTTTTAAATAATAGAAATATTGATATTTGTTAATCAAAGGGCATGAATATGAATTAGAAAAAACATAGATGTAATATATGTATATATATATCCATAACTATACCTTTTCCTTTTTTATTTCCTCCTTTCTATTTCTTTCTTTCTTTGTTTTTCCCCAGTTCCTTTTCTTAGCATAATGCTGAGGACCTTGTATTCTTTCTTCCTTGGCATATTCTCACCTTTAGTACAACATACTCAGAGCAATTTGCTAAGTCATACCCTGGTAGAGGTTGTTCAGGCAGCATAGCATCAGGCAACTACACATTTAGCAGACCTGCCCCAACAAAGACTGAACACTCATCCCCCACATGCTTCTGCAATCTTTCATTTCATGGAGCAACACCTTGGTGTCATAAACATGTCGTCAGCCTTAGTTTGAGTGGGTAGATTCAGGTGTCCACACATAATCAATCTAACACCTAAAGGCATTTAGAAGCATGTATACATCCACAAATATCCCAGTTGCCCTCCAGTTATGCTCTGAAGAGGGTAGGTTTCTCACAGGTCCTTTTATATATTTGTCAGCTTCAAAGGCCTCTGACACTCAGGAGGGGTCTAAAATGGTAGAGAGAGAGAAGATTCAGCACCTTGACTGCTTGTAGTGTCTCATACTCCATGTGCCACACACTTCTAGTAAAAGAATGGGTTTACTCAAGTCTCACAATTTTTTATTTACGCTTCGTAACAAAAGCTCATCCCAGACACAACCTCTCAGAAGAGTGTTGAATTGCAGAGATGCCTCAGAGCTTGCAGTGGGAATAGTGCAATCCCATTCCTGGACCTTACTGAAAAGAAAATGTGATGCCATCAGTCACTACAGAAAAAGAAGGAACTCCTCTGGTTTTCTTCTCCTTAGCTCTGTTCAATGCAAAGGCAGCCTCTGTGGCACGGAGGACAGTACCATGAATAACTTTTTAGCTGATGTCACCTACAAGGATACATGCTTTAAGAATTTTAAAAAGGACATACATCTACCTAAGTCATATCCAGGTGCAGACACTAAAAAAAGTGATCACTGAAGGTGATATTATCCAAAGGTCTGCAATGAGGACACCTTTGAAGCAATTAAGATCTTCCTCTGATGAAATGATCTCCCTCCTCTGCTCCTTGTGGGTCAGTGATCCTGGAACAAAAGGGCCTCAATTCAATGACTTTTCCATTCTTTTTGTAGAATTTTAGTTTACATAGGCATCCAAGTACTCATTTTGCATCTTTAACTTATCTTTAATTTATCTTTAATGTTATATGGCTGGCAGCCCTCACAACTGTGTACACAAACCTAAGACCCTGAGGCTGAGTGTTATGTTCTCAAGAGCATACAACATCCTCTGGTTCTTTGTAGGATGGATTGTAAATATCTACCCTTCAGTTCTTAGTCTTTCCAGTTGACAACCTTTGAATTAATTCCCATGGTTAAGTATCCTGATTGAATAATAGCTTTTTATTTCAGTAGTGTATAAGTTCTTCCACAAAATCCTCTAAAATTGCAGGTCAGGTTACTCTGCTATTCAGGCTTTGCACATCTGATCCCTGAGAGAGATCGGCAAAGAAACCTTTCACCCTCATACCACAAATCATTCTTCCAGGTCCTTCAGCAAATAATGCAATTTGATTTATAGCAATGAAGCATATCAGGAGGGGAATCGGAGGTAAGAATTGTCAACAGTAGATATTGCCACAACCAGAAGCCACTAATTGCAGAGCAGTAAATCTGCTTTCAGAAGTTCATCGCAGCTCTCAGTAACTCCCCGGGTTGCTGAGTAGCAATGGTAGTTGTACATAGCAACTACTTTTCCTGTTTAAATAAACCACAAGTGCCCAGAGACTATCAATAAATCACAGATGAGAATTGGAACTTCATTCAAGGTGCTGTTTCACTTCACAGACAGCTTTTACTTGGCCTTTCATTTTATTTTTTTTTGCTAATATTTGTTTCTTCTTACTTTCAATTTGCTAAATTTCTCTATTTGATTTCCCACACAGGCATCTCTCATATCCGTGCCAAAAAGCCTAGAAAAGTGTTCTTTTTATATTTACGTTAAAACACTAAGCAAGGCACATGGTTGTGTCTGTATTTGCTAGCTACCTTGAGCAAAAATGGAATTTGTGGGTTCAATCTTGACTTTATTTTTTCAGGGTACACTTTCCACTAATGTATTCACTAGATTGTCAATAGGTTTTAGTATGTTATTATATTTTTACCCATTTCACGAGAATACCAACGAACAAGACTTAGATTTCTACATGTTTGACTGAGCACTTCTTTTAGAAAAAAAATGCTCCATGCCTTGGCATTTATTCGTGTTGGCTTTTTTACCATAGTTTCTAAACTGTTTATTTGGTATGAAATAAGTGTCCATCTCTCCTAGCCCCAGAGACTATTAAGTACAAGCTCTGTGCAATGTTGCTTATGACTGAGAATTTTCTTGTGTCTGAAACCACATTCCACAGTTTTAATAAAAAACTCTGAATTTCTCATCTCACATTTCTGTGTTTACCTGTTTGATTGTAAGATAAAAATGTGCTAATAGCTATGTTGGTGTTTTTTGGGTTGGTTTTTTTTAAAGGAAAAAGACGAAGAGAGGAAAAGAAGGAACTCTTTGTCCTAATAGCACAGATAATTCTGTTGGTTTTATCAGATCAGTCACATTAAAATTAATAAGAGGAGAATCAGAGACAATACTTTCCAACACTTGTAAACTGTGAGCTACAATATACATGCACCAACATATGTGGTCTGTTTTACTCTTTATGTGAAAATGATTCACATAGTTGAATGATTCTACACTGCTCTGGGAACTTCACACTTGGTACTTCTCCCTGGTTCTCCAAAGCAGAGAAAACATATTCCACTTTCTGCTATTCTGTGGGGTCCTCTGAGCCACAGCAAAGTCATCACTGGCAGCAGGCTGCTGTGGTTAGTTGCTGCTGTTGGATGAAAAGGTGGATGTTAATATATGGAGCTTATGTCTAGAAGAAAATATACGAACCATAAACTCAAGCACTTGCTTATTGATTTGGTCAAAGAGATGGTAGAGTGACCTTTTGGCAAGGAATAAGCCTTTGCCTAAAAAGGTTTGAGCTGGGGTCTGAGTGAAAATGGCCTCCAACTGCAGAGTCCATCAGAGATGACTTACTCTGCAATAGCATTCTTCCAAATAATCAGCCTCGGTCCTGCTCATCTTTTCCCTCTGGACACACTTGGCTCCAGCTCTAGGAAGATGAAAGCCTTACTGGACAGTTGGTTTCAGTACAAGAAAAGTCCAACAGGTGAATCCCTCACTGAAGCCGATGCTCAATCTCTCTCCCCAAAGCTGGGAAATGCTGTCTGCTCTCAGAAGGAGAGAAAAGGGCACTGACCATATGAGTCAAGTACCAAAAAATAAAGTGGCATCAGAGTAGACAAACAATGCAATGGTCTTTTCATCTCAGCCTTGCAGGCAAAGCACGGGAAAGCTGCTCCCAGCCCCAGGGGAATGGGAACTCAGACCCTCACTGCTGGCAGAGATCAACAAGATGAAAGGGAAATGGAGCAGCAGCTGAAACAACAGGAGCAATGGAAGCAGTAGAGAAAGGAAGGGAAAGAAAATGAGGAACAGTGGCTGCTAAAGCAGACAGAAACAATTTGGGCTTTATTTCCTCAACTCTGGTGTTTGAATTTTTCTTTCAGTAACCAGTGTTTTTAGGAACAGGAGTGAGCAACGCTCTGAGAAGCTGTTTCAATGTGATATATGTCAGAAACTAAAGGTTAAGAAGTACCATCCTGTATACAGCTCTTTCTTAGTTGTAGGTCCTCTATACCTCCAGATTCGTTTTTGCAGCATCCACTATCCAATAAATCAGGGCACACAGCGCAGGCAACTCACGCGGTAACTTTATCTTTTTGGACTCATGATTTTGACGTTTTGTCTCTGAAACTATCTGTACTGCAACTGACCTTTTGAAAGTAAAATGTCAGTTTTCTAATACCCATCATTTGTGTCCAAGCAAAGCACTTGTGAAAGCTCCCCACTTGAAAACTGTTTGTGATGTTTATTAGTTTGATTTTTTTTGAAAATTAAAGGGAGAATTGCCTGTAAACTGCAGACATGTCCAAAGTACAGCACTGTCTCCCTTTCCAGAGGATTTTAAGTTAGTATTTTGGAGGAAAATGATGGTTTCCCATCTTCCATTCTCATAGAAGAATAAATGTTAACTGACCTCACCAGTTTCTTTCTATATCTCTCTAAAATCGCATTTTCTAGCACAAAACCTTTATTTCGTGTTGGATTGTAGTTTTTTCTACTTGGTATATTTTGTTACTGGAATTAAGTGTTAACAGAGTATTCCCCTTGCCAGTTCCTCGAAGAATGTGATTCCCCTGTGTTACATTTCAGACTTCACGCTCAAATTTCCAATGCTGTCTTTTTATGGTTCCTTGACATTTCTCTATATATTTCTAAATTGTTTAGGTGAAATTTTTCAAGTGATACTGGTTTTCCAGTAGAAAGCTGAAGCTCTGACTTCAGAATATTAACCATACAAACAACAGACTTTTCCAAAAATATTGTGTGATTGATTGATTGATTGATTGATGGTCATAAAATGTCATCTTCCCAGAAAATACTTTAGCTGGAAGTGGAGATCAGAGGTTCTGAGGTGCAGAAGATGCAAAGAGAAACGTTTTCTCTGTGAAATCAAGATGAATGCATAGAAATTAAACTACCAGAATGACATCTGGCTTAAAATAAATGTTGTCTTAATTTTACCTTCTCATCTTTTATATGTCCTATTTTGGATCTACTTAGATCACATTTCCTACATTTGCTCTACAACCAGAGACTAAGAAAAAAATATTAATTAAGCATAATTTTTAAATAAAAAGATTTTAAAATGCTGTTTGCAGTTACATTTCTCTTTTTGTGTCTCTCTTTCCCCTCAGTATATGATTACTAGGGTTTTGATGAACGTTCTTTAGATGTTTGTGTCTGTGAGCTATAACCCTTTTTTTTTTTTCACAATTGCCACCATATAAAGATAACAAGGTTCTCAGATGTGCTTAACTTTTTGAAACCTATCATTCCTGCATGTAGCTACTCCCCTGAATAAGGGTGGGTCTGAACACCATCACACTTGGTGTAAGTAAAAGCCTTAATTTAATTGAACGCGCAATACTGCACTGATTTATACCTCATAAATATTTGTCCCCACACCAATTCCCTGACATTACAAGCCACACTCCTCACTCTTGTTGAACAACCAGCAGCATGAACAGTGATAGTAAGAAATGGCTAGATAAGCAGACACAGTATGTAGAGTTAGTATCCAGATGCTCCCATGTTCCTGCAGTATATCAGCCCAAGTATTAGCTAAAACCATGATTTTGCATGTATTAGCCAACATTTTCCACTTGTTAAAGCACATCTTTCAGGATCAGCTGACTCTGCTTTGCCCCACATAGATTCTATTCTGGAACATCCTTATCCAGATCTGGAAAATCTCCATTGTGGGTGCCATAAGGACAATGTCCTTTCTCCCATGTGAGTTTCATTAGGTGACCCAAGCGACACAAATACAAGTATGACATTCCTCAAACAATAAATTATACAAACTTTCATCGGTTCCAGCCACATAAACTGCTGAACTGACTGCTTTCAATTTCTACTTCAAAGACAGTTTTTCCTTTTAAAGGTTTCTTCCACAAAAACTGGTGGGATTACAACATAAACAAATTGTATGTTGGAAATCCATTTGCAGAGGAAATAATATGCTATAAATCTTGAAAGAATTGATAAGAATCCAAAGCAGTCCCTAGTCGGGTTATAAATTCACCATCTCACAAAGGCAAAATAGCTCATTCTGCAACTTGCTCACAAACTACACATTCTTGGAAAAATCTAAAGTAATGGCAGCTGGTAAAATAATTAGGATCATACAGACATAATTACACTGCGCATCTGCAACTGTTCTACCACCATCAGACTACATAGTTAAGTACCCAGAAAACAGCTGGATTAAGCTTGCTCTCTGCTCATTTTAGGATGTGAAGCTGACAGCAAAATGCCTCCAGCTTGATAAATTTTCCTGAGCATTTGGATGTGGTCACAGAGGTAGCAGGAAGAACAGGAAAGATTTAATACCTTCAGCCTGGTGTGGCAGTAGTTTCCCCTTAAACAACACAAAACAAATAAAATGATACCTTTTATTAGATTAACGTTTCAAAGAAAAATATGATTGAATACCAGCTTCTTTTTTTTTTCAATGTTGCACTCATTATGTGGGGCTCTGTCTGGGGAATACTAAGATATCATGTCCAACATGATTTAGAGCTAGAGCGTGAAATGTAATTTCCTTCATTTTGGCCCAGTTTCTGCTTTTATCTTCAGGGGAATTTGGACTACAGTGGCTTCCTAAACAGACATGTTCCTGCCCAAGTACTGACAGAGACCTTTCCTTGAAGAACTTATATTCAGAAGGGCAGAAGACAAAGTATGTAAGAAAGCAGCCTAATAAACAAAGTCCCCATGAAAGTCATCTAACTCATTAATGCACTGTTTTGTATTACTCATGAGCCTTTTTTATGTTTTCACTGCCCAACACCTATCCTTTCCCATCTCTGTGCAAACCACTCTCCAGAATCTACATACATTCAGTTCCTCATCATCATTATCCATGGGTTTTTTGTCCAGAATCAGGACAGCACTCAACCATGCTTACCTCAAAATGGAAGTTCAGAGGCTGTGGTCTTTCCTGAGATCAGTGAGGGAAAGGGACAATCCATACAATTTAAAATATATTGGTCATTTAATAATGCCTCAAAATATCCCCTGTTTAAAATGTCTCATATATTGTAAATAGCACAGGCCTAAATGAACAAGAAGTGATCAAAACCTAAATACTGTCTATATATCTTGCAAAGCATACAGAAAGGTGTTGCTAAGCAATGGGGGATTACCCATTATTCTGTCCACCAGGAAGAGCAACTGACTCAGGGACCCACAGATATTGTCAAAAATGTATTTTTAGTCATGGTCAGAAGGGTGACAAGACACCAAATACCAGAAATGTAACTGTCTTCTCAGAGGATACATGCAAAAAGAAAATTAAAGTATCATAACATGACAAATTCTACACAGACCAAAACATGCTTGTAATCCTAAAATTGCATATTCAACAGTCTAAAGTCCTGAAAAATTGTTGCTTATTGTTACCTGAAAAAGTGAAAAAATATCCAGCCCAAAGCCTCTTTGACTAAGGTACCAGTTCCCTACAGCTTCTTTTCTCTCCTTCAGAAAAGCTCCAAATAACTGAGGAAACACAAAGGGACACCTTACATAGTTGCATCGTAGGGCTCAGTCCTGGGTCCTGTCCTGCTCAATAATCTTTATCAATGACCTGGATGAAGTGATTGAATGTTTCCTCAGTAAGTTTGCATATGACACTAAGCTGGGAGGAAGTGTTGATCTGCCTGAGGCTCTTCAGAGGGATCTGGACAGGCTGGATGGATGGGCTGAGACCAAGAGGATGAGGTTCAACAGCCCTTTGCAGTGCTACAGGCTACAGGAGTGTTGGTTGACTGCTGGATGAACATGAGCCAGCAGTGTGCCCAGGTGGCCAAGAAGGCCAATGGCATCCTGGCTTGTATAAAAAACTGGGTGGCCAGCAGATCCAGGAAAGTGATTGTGTGCTTGTACTTTTTATTTGTGGGGCCGCACCTTGAGTACTATGTTCAGTTCTGGGCTCTTCACCATAAGAAGGACATTGAGGTCCTCAAGCATATCCAGAGAAGGGCAACCAGACTGGGGAAGGGTCTGGAGAGCAAATCTTATGAGGAAACTGGGGGATTTTAGTCTGGAGAAGAGGAAGCTGAGGGGAGACCTTATCACCACCTACAACTACCTGAAAGGAGGTTGTAGAGAAGTGGGTGTTGTTCTCTTCACCCAAGTGACAGGTGACAGTATGAGGGGGAATGAGCTCAAGCTCTGCCAGAGCAGGTTCAGATTGGACATTAGGAAAAAAAATTTCACTAAAAGGGTTATCAGGCACTGCAACAGGCTGCTCAGGGAGAGGGTTGAGTCACCATACCTGGATGTATTTAAAAGATGGGTAGACAAGGTGCTCAGGGATATGGTTTAGTAGAGGACAGGTATGGTTGGATTTGATGATCTAAAAGTTCTTTTCCAACCTTATGATTCTGTGATCTTAGAAGGAAAGTCTACACCAAATGTCTTACAAAGAAAGTATAGCATCTACTATAATTATATTGACTTACATATGCAAAATCCAAAAATTATTTATATTCAATTTATTAGATAAAGGTGTTAGATTGATATGATGAAGATCATTTTTCCCTTTCTGCTTAACTCAGTATCAAAATCACTTTTTATAAATTCCTCTTCTTCTTCTCCCTCTTCTTTTGAGGGGTTGACATATTTTCTGCATCAGCAAGCTGTCTCTGGCAGTAGAATTTCACACGTACAAGAGGTAACTGGAAGGCTGTGACTCTTCCATATTTCTGCAAATTGTAATTTAGAGCACAACAAGAAGAAATTGAGGTTTTTCCTCACTGCAGTCTCAGTAAACCTCTTTAAGAGAAGAATTCAGAAGGCAAACCAAGAATCTCAAGGTACTGCTACCTACTACTGTGATTTTTCTGATCACATTCAATAAGAATACTTAGTTTTCTAGACGTCATCACCATGTGCACAAAAACCAGGTTCTCCCTCTCCAACAAGTACTAAATATAAAGCTTCCTGATTAGAAAATATATTTTATCCTAGCTGGAGACAGGTACCCTCTGTGGAGTCTTTTCGTTAAAGCTTTCCTTCTGCAAAATACACATGGGAGATTAATAACTCCTTTCCCATGTATTTCTCTTTTTCTCAAACTCAGTTTCTTTTGTCAAGACTTTTCCCCAAGCAATTAATTATATGCTTAGCCTCCTTAATAATCTTTTTCTCTGGTAAATAAAATAAATTGGTAGTGTTTTCCAACATAAGGTACCTTAGGCATGTGGAAAATTATGAAATATAGAAGGTTGTCACACACTGTAAGAAAGGAATAAAGAACAGCTACTGGAAAACTCTGCAACTGTGACCCTGGATGAAGTCAAGATCCTAAAGAAACTATTAACAAATTAGATCAGTAAATGTAATTAGGCATCTGAACTGATTATATGGCATAAAATAATGTAATTTCTTACGGAAAACAGTATTACGAGTTCCACTGGATCAGAACAAACTTTGGCCTGTCTTCGCAAACAACTTATGATCTGGGTTATATGAACTCCATGCGGGGCAAGGGCATGTAACCATGAGATATATCCAGCTTGTTTAGCTCCACAGCTTTGAATCCATAACCATGAATATTTTGCAACCCAGAGAGCAAGAAGGCTAAACACTCAGCAAAGCCTTCCCATTTCACTATATTGTCACCAGCTAGATTGCCCTGAAACAACATTTAATTTATCCTTTTATCCTTTAAGGCTGTGTTATAAGCAAATACAGCAAAAATATAAGAATGCTGTGGTCTTCAAACAGACCTCTTGAGGGGTAATGGATACTGTCAACACAGATGATAGAAGGAACAGCTAGCTGCAGGCAGTGTGCATCCATTCCACTGGTGTTTCTAGCTGTCCGTCTGGAGAACAAGTCAGGCTGGAAGCACTGCAGCTCACAGCCAACCGACACCTCAACTATCCATGGAGACACCTCCCACCAAGGTATTCTGGAACCTGTATGTCTTCATCTTGTGTAGGGAAATTAGGAAGTGGGATACAAGTGTTTGCATCTCCACCCTGGCACTGCAGAGAAAGGAAGTTTGCATTGCTGGGTGTGAAGGTAACGGTCCTGCATGCATTGAGGCAATGTTTAAAGAAACTTCAAATGGTGAAGTGAAACACTCAGATACCTGTTTGCCAGAAAAAGGCACAGCAACAATGCCATGGACATAAAATTATATGTTCCTTTTCCAGCATGTAAAAAGCATTGCTTGAATTGCTATCTCTGTTTCCTTTAGCAATATCAACATTTGCAATGTGAAAAAAAAATCTAAATTTTACAAATTTTACTGCAAGTTATAAGTGCTGCTTGAAAGGTCCTAACACCTGGTTAAAAAATTATAATCTCAAGGCAAGCTGCCTTGCATTTCTACCCCCCACCCATCCCCCATTAACAAAAACCTCTCATTTCAGACTCAATATCTGTGTCCCTGACTACAAAATTCTGTGGTCTGATAAGGATCCCAGCAATCCAGCCACCAGGGATTTAGGCTGGGATTAGTTTAGCTATTTTTTGCTATTTAGAAACTCAGATTCTAGTCTTAACTACTTACCCTGACTCAGTAGTCAGCAGTCACCAGTGGAACAAATAGGTAATATATTCCATTTTAAGCTATGCCAGTGAAAGAACATGATGTTCTCTACCAACAACAGAGCCCAAGAAGTTTAGTTTACATGAAATACTTACTTCTTGGATAGCTGAAACGCTTTGATATCAATTCCACCAAAGTCATCAAATGTTGCCTTAGAACGTGTATATACTGCAACTCTCTTTCAATGGAGAAAAGAGTTTATCTCTCCTCTGTGCTCGTGTTTCCCAACACGAGCTGGCAATACAGTCCTTGGATTCTGATCTAACATGAGACATGAAACAGAAAATTTGTATGACTTCTATCTTTACTGCAGCATCAGGGGACACAAGCTCAGCACCTTGCCTGTTTTGTACCCACAGAGCACACAGTCTGTGCCCCAAAAGAGTTGCCAAAAGGGAATATGCAAAAAACCAATGACAAAATGATTGGCATGGCAAAAATCAGACACAGCCCACGAGAATGCAATTATTTTGGCATGTTGCAATGAAAAGAAGATGGTGGTGTTCTGGCAGGGGGAAAACCATGTAAGCATGAGATGTTGGGGACAGAAAGTAAAAGGATGGTCTGAGAACTTTAGAAATGGGTAATGCTGAGATTTGGAGCATGCAATGAAACATGAGCTAGATACAGCACAATAAATAACCTACGAGAGGTGGTGCCACTGACTTCCACAGAGCACCTCCTGACTTAGAGTCAGGCCTTTATTCTTCCTTCTTTTGTCTGAAAACACATGTGATATATAGATGTATCTTGTTACGGCCACACATTCAGCCATTGACTGCTGCTTATTTTTACAACAAGAGAAACATCCGTCCATTTACTAAGGTGAACGTGAATATCTTGTTTTGTTTACTGCTAAAAAAAAAAAGAGAGAGAGAGAAAAAGAAAGAAATGTCTTCCCCCCTGCCAACCAAGAAGAGAAAGAAGAATAAATAAACCTTCATATCCACTTTCAGGTTCATGCTGATTCTAGGACGTAACAAGCTTCTTCAGGAACTGTGAATGTTATTCAGCATCTGCTCTGTTGTGTTTGTACATGGCGGTAAGTTCATCTGAGCAGCGTGACAAATGCAATAGCCTGAATTTCCTCCAAAGACAGCAAGGCGAGTGGCTGGTGCCTCCTGTTTGAACTAACGAATAATTGAATCTTAAGAGAGGCGCAAAACTTACTCATTTGACTTCTTCCATGAAATTCAGAGTGGAAGCGCAGGGAAAATGGAAATGTGGCAAGCATGATTTTATAGGCTTAGCTCTTTTGATAGTAAAATCACTTTAGTGAACTGCTGCAGCTCTCAGCTTAGAAAGGGATCCATAAATGTAATCGGTTTTATCACTCCAATGCCAATATGAGAGAAAAGTTCAAAAGAACAATTACATAAAATGAGATAATTTTCATAAGGTTTTGCTGGTTATTTCATATCAATACTAGCATTCTCAAATGTTAAAACTGTAAATGAAGATATTTTCCTCTCTTTGGGCAGTAAGGCCAATGAAGGAGGCTAAGAAATTGCTATTGTCCAGGGCTGAACATGTCCCAGGTGCAAGAAAAGGGTTACAATCACAAATAAAATATGCAGAAGGTGGCAGGGATGAACAGGAGTATTTTGGAGCTTCTAAAGAAGGAAAGCAATAGGAGTGAGAAACCTCAGCACAGGCAATGCCTGCAGCAGTGATGATCCTCACCTGGGATGAGCCACAGAGTCACAATTCTACCAGATTTACAGTAGGTGGTTTAAAGGTTGTTTTCCTGTACTAAAATGTATACAGGTCTTAATCTTCCTTTTGCTGTTCAGCCCCCAGTTGTCTCCTTAAGCAAGGAAAGAGTAGAGTTTTAGGTGGTCCTCTCATTTAATCAAGGTTTGACTACAAGGGCAGGTACACAAAAATACACATTGCAGAAAAATGCTTTGATAAAAGCAAAATATTTGGAAATAAGAGTTTTCCAGTTCTGTGAAAGCAAAATGCACTTGTTTCATGCCAGCAAATGTCTTTGGTAAATACAGAAATTTGTAAAATTTCTGATAAGAACACTTGTATTATACAAAGCCTCAAAGCTGACTCAGTGCATGTACCTTCTCCTGTTGCTCTAGGAACAAACTTCATGGAAGGAGAATGCATCTCAGAAGAAAATCTCTGCTATTATTCAGTGTAGCCACACAGTGCAAGGAGGAGGCATGGAAGAATTTACATCTTCATTGAACAGTGGTTACATAGTCCCTAAACATCATTTTAGACATTATGGCATATTCTCAAAATGTATGAGTTCAAATATCTTCATCCTGGCTCTAAAGTAGATTAACTCTCCTACAATACAACAATCTATTGAGTCAATTCCAAAGTCTTGTTGAGTAGTCTCTGTGGGGGGGAAAAAAACCAACCAAACAAAAAAAATCCCCAAAAAAAACAAACAAAAAGGAAGCAAACTCTAGTTTTTCACTCTGCCAGTAAAAAGCCTGACAAAAAGCAAGACTCAACCTATGTGATAAAATTGGTCTCAATCTGTTGATGAAGTAGCCTTGGCTGGGTTGACTCTCTTTGATCCAGGAGCTCAGCAGAGGTGAAGGGGATGTGTGGGAATCACCAAGAAGCTGGCTACAGCAAGCTGCCCCAGTGGTGCTTAGAGCTGTTTCAAGGTACCTGTGCCATCAACGTAGACTCTTCAAGAAATCAATGAAGAGCTGGCAAACGTCTTATCTACCTTGCACTCTGTCCTCCCAAACCTTAATTTTCCTTAATGGTATCCCATGTAGATGAGATCTGACCTTACCACTGATACTAAAAAAAAAAAAAGGCAGGACTATACGAATAGCATCAGTCCTGAGTGCAGTTCAGGACAAGAAATTGAAGTGGAAGACCTGGATGCCAGGATGCAAAACATCCATAATTATGGATGGAGCAAAAGTAACTATGGTCCGTACAAATATATGTTCAGTGGAGTTACCACCTATCTTGCAGTGCTCTGGATCCTCCATGAGTTTGTTTTTCTGACTCTCAGGATTCATATGCATCTCCAAAACTTTTAACTCACTTTCAGAGATGATTTTGAACGTAGGTCTCTGGAGATGGCAGGAGCCCCACAGTTTCTGGATGATTGGGAGGTCTGGTCTGTGCAGAGGCATATGTACAGGGTAGCTTATACAGCCACAGCCCTTAGAACAACCACAACAACAAATTAAACATTGCCGTCAGTTGACTGTCACACATTGGGAATTAATTTGAGACTGAATCATGAACTAAGCCTCAGCTGGGAGCATCCTAAGGGAGATCAACACCGTCATAATTGCAAACCCAAACTGTCGTCATTGGAGGAAGGGATCTTTGGGTAGTCAGTGCCTCAGAAAAGCTCAAGAGCACTTTGCTGGAGATGTTGATCAGGATTTGGTGTCCAAAAATGTATCCTGTGGTAAATACTTATGAGTTTTCAGAGGCAAAGCAGAAGGAAAATTAAAACCAAAATGCTTAAAGCAATCTTTGAAGACATCCGTGTCAGATTCACTGGATGACAGTTTTAACCACGACTTGATGGGATTTCAAAACCTCAGCTCAACACTCTTAAGTTAGCAACAGGATAAAACAGACCAACACTCTCATTAGCAGACTGCTAGGTCTTTGACACAAGCATAGGTTGTGAATGAAAACCAATCTTGACTGGCTTCTTTTCACAAGAGACCTAGGATCACACGTTATTTTCACCCAGTCCACAATAGGCACATGTATGGTTAATAGAACTTCTCAATGAATTATCCTGCTCATGGTGGAAATACTGTTGCCTTTTGCCTGTGGTTGCAGAGGTGCTGAATTTGGATTTTCCACCACAGGTTTAATCAAAACAAGCCAACACATTCACATGCAGTAAATCCCTCGCCCCCGGGGAACTTGGTGCAGATAAGAAAGAAAGACCTGAATGCCCACACCACTGGCACCTTCTGGTTTCTTGGTATGGGCTCAAAGGGAAATAAGACATATTTGTCAAGACTGCTGACAATAAGCAGGAGTGCACAGCATCAACACACTGCTGTCTTGTCTGTCTGGGATGCACTACATCCCAGAGAGATAGTATTCATAAAAGTTGCAGTCGATGTTGATGCAGGCTGTTCCTGAGCCTTGCACGCTGACCCTCATGCTCAAGCAGGTGGTGCAGTTTACATTAAAAAGAAGGAAAAGTAAACACGTAAAACCAAATGAGAGGCAGACATGCTAAAAACAACACAGTTAAGCCAGGCATAACCATGTTTTGTTCTTTGGATAACTATCCGAAACCTTCAGATGCCCCTGGACAAACGGCTAGATTTTCTTTCACAGTCTGGGACTAAGTAACAGTTTAGCTCTAATTGGGCCTCCAAATTAGTTCTTACAAGTGTGGTCAGCATTAGTTGCTGGTGCATCATCAATCATCCCATATAATAAAAGGCTCATCCATGCATCTTTAAATCTCTTGATGCAGTTTAAATCTCCCATCTGCTTTCATTCTTCTGCGCTCTAATAAGTCTCAGTCTCTTGCTGAGATCCAGTAGTTGAAATCAATTGTTTTCTCCTTTCTATGCAACTACTTAGTCCAGTGGTTACAACTGATACCTTCTGCAGCCTTAGGCCTGGAAGCGTGTGGTAGGCTTAATTTTTTAGTGTAACAGTAAGTTTTCATTGGTTGTGGGAGCTGTGAGTCATGAAAATACATAACCTAAACTTGGGGTGTTTGTACCCTACAACAAGGTTTTTGCAACAAGAGGTGGGAAGCACAAGAGATGCAGAAATTCAAAGTCCCTAACTGTGGGGGGACTGGCAATAAAAACAAAACACTTCCAGATGCACACTTTTTACTCCTTTCATTCTCTTCTGCTTTAAAGGGAGTTAAGCACAAATGAAGATTTACAAATGCACATTTGCCATAAGCAAACTATGGTAATGTAACAATATTTTAGCAAGATTTCTTGACAAAGTCTTCTATGAAGGAACAGGACTTTAACACAAAAAAGCTTCTTTAATAGATTATCCCTTAGCGTTAGAGTCTTGATTCTTAGTGCTTCCAAAAGTAAACAGAGAAATCTTTGTTTAGTCTCAGTGTGGATCAAAAGATCTATTTTGCAGAGAAAAGGGACAGGTCTTGTTAATTCTAGTCCCTGGGAGTGCATTGACACTCCTGTCTTTTTGTACAGACTAAATAGAACATGTTTTTTAAATTTCTTTTTACAAAGGATCAGAAAAGTGGATTTAAAAAAAGAAAAACAAGTTTCTTTCTTCTTTACTCCATGTAAATGCCATCAAAACAAGTTATTGTTACCTATTTACACTTGAAAAATCAACTGACATTTGTAACCTCCACCATACTTGCTCTTCATACAAGATTATTTGGATATGACATCAAAGAAAATGCTACATCTCCAACTCTCCTGAGATTAGTCTAAAAATCATAAAAAATTAAGAGACATGCCTTTTGGCTTCTGCTAGCTTCCTTCTGGTATCATTAAGAGTAGAATGACACATCTTTAGGACACAAGTCCATTTAGGCTGATACCCAGACAGAGGCCTATAGGTAATGCTTCAGGGAAAGCATAAGATCAGAACAAGCACTTGTCCCTTATACCTTCCAACCACAGTGAAATTTGTTGATATGGCTGTTCCTCTGTTAGAAAAGTTATTCTCTCTGGTTGAGTCTTTTCACAAATTAATCAGCTGCCTTTGAGCCTGATTGACCTGCAGATCCCCAGAGCATCCCATAACACCATTTGACTGCATGGGGAAAAAAAAATTAAAATACTTGATTTTTCTCTCTTAAATCCAAAACATGATAATTAATGGGATCAACTTCTTGATCTAGCCACCCCATATGGCCACAAGGATGCTAATCCTGGCTCAAAGGAGAGAGCAGTTTGGCATGGGGGTCAGTGAGGCTCGGAGAGCAAGATTGCCGATTTTGGAAGCAGCATGGGTTTACATCCATTCAAGCATATCACAAAACCACAACTGGAGGGAGTTGCTGTGCCTCATCTGCTGTGAGAAACTCCCTAAGCTTTTCCTCTGTGATCACTGATACAAACAATTAATTTAACTTTGTGTCTGTCGTTATCTTCCCCAAGCGCTTCCATTATCCTTTCATCTTCCATTGGACTTACAGACTTCCATTTGGAAGATATATGTGTTTGTAAAAATGGGTTATTATTAATTTTTTTTTTTTCATTTAAGACCTGTTCTACTTTTTTGATGTTAACCTCCCTTGCTTGCAATCCTTTCTGGTTTTCCAGTTTGGGCACAGCCTCTGCTCCTTAAAGAAAATTTCTTTTTACTTCTGACAGCCTCCCTTCTGAAACAGCCTTATTTACACCAGTACAGAATTTACTTTTTCCTTTGAGTTTCCTTTCAAAGTTGGTTTATTTATTGATAGGCAGTTATGTGCACATTGGGCCTCTTTAAAAAAATCTCTGTGACACCTGCAAATATTTTATTTTCTCTTTTGGCCGTTCATTTCCATTTCTTTTTAAGAAGAAATTTTAACTAATCTTATTTTAATCTTACCATTTAAATTAATCTTATTTTCTTTTAGTTAATACTACTGGGTTTTTCCTTAAAAAAAAACCAAACAACAAAGAACCAAACAAAAAAGCTCAGTGAATTGTTAGTTCTTTGTGATTACTATTAAAGATGGCTGTTCAACAGCAACATTTTTTGCCAGATGCTGTTCACTACTCAGAAATACAGCAAAATCAGTATTTCTCAGCTGTCCATCTGTCTTCATGAAGCCATTACATTTGGCTCTTCCATCATGTTTTGCTGTGACATCATAGGAGATTTCCTATTCCTTATGCCAGACTCCAAAAGCCACATATTCAGAGTTTCTCTAATGTTCAGTACTTTTTGCAAGTACCAAAGCTGAGCAGTGTTTTTAATCACATTATTCAAGGATTCATAGAACTATTAGAAGAAAATTAAATGTCATTAATAATACAAGAAAGTCATTAATGCTTCTAATAGCACAAGCTTTAACCTCTGTACTTAGCATTGAAAAATTCAAGAGTTTAGAAAGAATAAGTATTAAAGTGTCTGAGGATGTAGAGTAAAAGTAAAACAGAAGTAGAGCAAGAGCATAAATGGCTGCTGCCTCTAGGAGCAGTAGACAGGTTAGCATTGGGCTCATAGTTTTGCAGGGTGTCCTTGAAGGCAGTAGCAATGTGGAGAAATACCAAATTCAAGGAGGCAGCTCAGATGAGTGACTGATCATATCCAACATCCATCTGCACTTGCAGAAGGGAGGTTTATCTGGATGAAAATCAATACCAACAGAGGGGCACAGCAGCATGGATGGGTCAGCATCACGAGCTTTATGGCATGTCTGCAGGAGTCGTTTGCCATCTCCTCTGGAGATGCAGAGATCTTCTCTTATGGTTAAACTATAATGGCCAGACCAAACAAACACCTCTCTTTGATGCTTCTGCAAGGTAACACGCTATTTTGAACATCCAATACCTGTGGTCCCAGTAGTCTGTATCATCCTTTAACAGTTTTTGTCCTGAGTTTCCCCCTTCCCTACACTTTTTGCTTCAAACATTGTTCTCCTGCTTACTCTCCTACTCTTTCTCCTCCTGTTCCACGGTATCTCTTGATGTTCCCACATTTCAACAAGTCGCAGAGAAGGATGAAGTCTTTACACTCGTAATTACCATGTCTGCAGGCAGACAGAATGCAAAATAAGCAAAGCAGGGAATACCTTATAAGCATCCAATAGAGCTCAATTGGCCTTTATGGAAAAAAAAAAAGGTTTAGGTATCAAATCTTCTCTGAAAATTCAAGGCACACACGCTATTTGGACACAACCAGTGACAGCTTTCTTTTGGACAAAGATTCAGCTTGCCTCCCACCTTTTCTTCCTTCCTCTCTCCTCTCTCATTGTCAGCACCCATTGTGAGCTTTTGCCAAATCTGAAAACCTTGGCCTGGATCTTAAAGCCTGTTACCCTTGAAAAGAGAAAAAGGTTAAGTGCTGAGACATGAGCAGAGTGATGTGAAGGAAAGGATCTCTGCAGCTAGTAGGTCCACTACCAAACCATTATAAGTACTGGAATCAGATCTTTTCCACACCATGACACCTCTCTAGCTAGATCACCTACTGTTCCTTTAATAGAAAATCCAATAGAAAATGACATTTCCTTTGAAGAAGGTGCTCTGTATTCAGAGGTAGCTTATGTATCACGTGATGCATGAGCTGCTGTTTTGAAAGAGTCTTTTTTGGGGGGTTGTTTTTTTTTTTTTAATTGAACAGTATCGCATTGTAAACTCCAGCATAAAAATCCAGCTGTCCCTTTACACACTTGGCTTTTTGGCAATCACTCCAATTTCTTTTTCACTTGAATAGTCATAATTCATATACAGAGCCAGACACACACACACTTCTTTTTCTCATTGGCTTTGTCGTGGTTTTGGCTGCACAGGCAAAATGGGTAAAGTTGGCTTTATGCACTCTAAAACGGCAGGATGTAAGGATTCACTTGGTTTAGATGTGTTAGTAGCATTTTATGGATAAAGTGTGAAGAAAGCCATATAATTGGGTTATAGAGAATACTGCATGTGCATGAAAAGGAAGAGATAGACCTTTTGTCCATGCACTGGTTATAGGATTGCAGTGCTAGAACCATTTCAGACAACGTGTTAATGTCCAAGAGAATGTACAGTGAGCTGTCTGCTCATTCCCTCTGAAGTATTGATGGTTAATCAGCATCAGGAATAAATAAGTCATGAACAATACATTTATTTTAATGGTCATTTTAGACAAATAGAACTGGTCATTCTCATCAATCTCCAGCTTTTCAGCTACCAGTGGAGCAGCAAAAGTGGAAGGAAGATCAAGCATGCAACCATGTGACTAAAAAATGAGGATCTTCTTCTGCCATCCTCTTGAAAGTCTCAATTCATCGTGAAGTATTTCATGCTTTCTAGTTTGCCATGGGCAAAGCAGTCAAGATAGATTTTTGGCGGAAGCAGTATATGCTTTTGACTTGCAGCCTTCATGTAGGATTCTTTTTTGTTCATTTAAATAATAAAAACTTAATACGATGATCTGAGAATTAATAAATTAATGTTCTCTCTCCTATCCCTCCCAAATAATTCTACTAAAGGCTAAAAACTGGGTAAGTCAGTTAAAATCACATAATACCTCTCAGAAAAAGTTCTTGCTGTTACAAAGCAGGAGCTAGACTTGTGAAGGTTTTAGACTACTTTATTTTGCATTCGTTATCTTCCTCAGAGGTTACTGTAATAAGTCCCTGTACTCACTTGCAGGATGGAAACCATTTGTGAGAGGCTATCTGACACAAATGGGACACAGTCACAAGCTGCAGCCTTACTCAGGACCACTGAATCTCCAACTCCAGCACACATGCTTGGCCTCAGGGTAAGGAGAGGCCAAACAGCACTTCAATCTGCTTATGCGGTATCAACATGTGGTTGCTTACAGATGGCAGCGAACACAAACCACCCTCAGTCCTGGGCAGAAGTGCTTTTGTCTCCACTGTACCCATCAAGAGAAGTTGAGTAATGCTGACAGCAATGTCCCTGGGGATTCTAGATCCCAAAGACCCACTTGTTCTCTCAGTGCTCCTACATGGATCAGGGGAAGAAGATTGTGCTGATCCACAGACACACATGTCTCTGAGATGTGGTTCAAGGAGCTTCAGAGGGGGTCAACTGCTTTTGCACAGTGCTGCTCCTGAGTCGTCAAGTCCTGCTAGTTTGTTGTCCAGGTGCTGCATGATACCCATCTGATGGTGCTGCCACAGAGCTCTGTGAAGCCACTGCACACCCATCAGCTCGAATTCCTTCCAAGTGATAGAGTCATGCCCAGGGAAACCTGGCTTAAGTCTTCAATGCCAAAAAAAGTGCAGCACTAGTTTCCCAGTACTTTTAACAGCTGCTCTCACTTATTCTTACAACCATAGCATCTCTGCATATAATTTACATTCCTGCATATATCCTTCTATTTTTTTGGCATCACTGAATCAGTTCCAAATTTCTTTTCTATTTAGTCTAATAGACGTAAAACATTATTTAGATTTAAACTCATAAAAATGACCAAAAGCAGCTGTATCTTCACAAGCTATTGGATGAGAACCAAATTCTTACATACACTAATGGGAATTAATTTCAGAACACAGTCTCAATAAAAAAAAAAACCAAAAACCAGCATTTCATTTCATCTTACCTGAAAGATCTACAGCTATCTACTTAAATTAAAAAAAAAAAAAAAAAGCCTTTTTTTCTGAGTTTGTTAAGAAACCATTGCTTCCAAAGTGTCTATTATTCTAAACTGCTCTGAAGACAAAACTCCCACCCAATGCAGAAGTCTGTCTGGAAAATTTCCTGGCTCTCTCTTCATGGGAGAGGTTAGAAACAGATGGGTGCTTGCATTGGAGCACAACAAAGGGATTAGCAGTGAGGAAACAACAATCTCCAGTCTATCCCCAACACCTGCCTCCTGAGAACTGTCCTGTAATCCCACCATCACCTCAGTCCTAGTGCAGGAAAATGGGATCCATGTGCCTACACACATAGTGCTGACTGGCATGCCATCCACCATCCAAGGCTTTGGTACAACACGTGCATGGAGGCATAACTGTTGTTTTTCTGATGTTCTCTTTCACATTTTCTTCATAGAAAGTTTTCTTGACTATGTTCTGAGTAAAATGCAAGGAACAATTTTTTTTT